>VDFB02264532.1:87803-140340 GCA_007258455.2 Sequoia sempervirens | reverse complement strand
GCACCTAGTTCAGAGGGCCAATGACCCCCAACCTCTCCCTGAGATACTCAAAAGTATCCTTCGGTAGAGCCTTAGTGAATATATCTGTAATATGTTCCTTTGTTGACACATACTCCAACCTGACTTTATTCTCTAACACCTTTTCTCTTAGGAAATGATATCTGATAGATATATGGTTTGTTCTTGAATGCATTACCTGATTCTTTGAAATGTTTATAGAACTTGTATTGTCACAAAAAATAGGAATAGGATATCACATACCACTCCAATATCTTTCAAAGTTTGCTTCATCCACAAAACTTGTGTGCAGTAGGATGTTGTAGCAATATACTCTGCTTCTACAGTGGATAAAGAAACCAAGTCCTATTTCTTACTCAACCAAGAGATCAATCTACCACCAAGAAAGAAAGCACCTCCACTGGTACTCTTCCAGTCATCCACACAACCAACCCAATCTACATCGGTATAAGCGCTTAAAGTGAAATCAACATCCTTAGGATACCATAAGCCATAATCCAGTGTACCTTTAAGATATATGAATATCCTATTTACAATTGTAACATGTGCCTCTTTAAGATCTGCTTGAAATATGGCAACTAAACATACTGCATGCATGATATCTGGTCTGGTAGCAGTAAGATATAGTAGTCCACCAATCATAGATCTGTATTTTCTCTTATTAGTTTTAGTGGATTCATCATCTTTACTCAACTTACACGCGTTCACCATAGGAGTACTAACCGGTTTGGAGTCATCTATTCCAAACTTCTTTAACAACTCTTTTACATACTTAGATTGTGAAATGAATATCCCTTTATTAGTTTGATTTACTTGAAGACCAAGAAATAAATTCAACTCACCAATCATGGACATTTCAAATTCTTTTTGCATTTCCTCTAGAAATCTCTTACACATACTTTCGTTTCCTCCAAAGATGATACCATCAACATATACTACTACTATCAATATTTTTTTACCTTGCATTTTGAAATAGAGATTGCTGTTAGTAGAGCCTTTGTTGAATCCTTGTTGTGTTAGGTATCTATCCAATCTTTCATACCATGCTTTGGGAGCTTGTTTCAGTCCATACAATGCCTTCTTTAATTTATAAACCATATCCGGTTTGTCTGACAACTAAAATCCTTTAGGTTGTTCCATGTATACTTCTTCCAATTCACCAATTAGGAATGCAAACTTGACATCCATCTGATATACTTTGAAATCCTTGTGGGAAAAAAATGCCAAAACATCCTAATAGCTTCCATTCTAGCCACCAGGGCAAATGTCTCTTCAAAGTCTATGCCTTCAACTTGTGAGTATCCCTTGCATACAAGTCTTGCTTTGTTTCTTATAACTTCACCATCTTCATTCAACTTATTTCTGAACACTCACTTTGAACCAATTACATTCTTATTCACAAGTCTAGGAACCAATTCTCATGTCTGATTCTTCTCTATTTTATGTAACTCTTCTTTCATAGCTATAACCCAACTTTCATCTTCACATGCTTCACACACAAACTTAGGTTCTATTTTAGAAAGTAAGCACAAATTTACCTCAGCTGCTACTTTACTTCTTGTCTTCATACCTTCACTCTTATCTTCAATTATTTGTTCTCCTGGATGATTCTTCTAGACATACTTAGGAGTCTTAACAACAGGTTCTAGAGTTTCTTCTTCTTTCTCCTCCTTATTCTCTTTAGGTACTTGTCTGCAGATAGGATCATCAGGTTCAACTTCACGTATCTCAATAGGTTTGTGCATGTCTTCATCAACTTTCACATTAGCACTCTCAATAATCTTCATCAATCTTTTATTAAAGCATCTATATGCTTTGCTAGTAGTTGAATATCCATGGAAAATCTCTTCATCACATCTAGCATCAAACTTCCCAAGATTTTCATCATCTCTTTTAATGTAACATTTGCTTCCAAACACCTTAACGTATTTCACAGTAGGAGCCTTACCGGTCCAAAAATCATAAGGAGTTTTTGTGTTGTTGCCTCTGATCTGAACTCTGTTAAGAACATAAATACCAGTGTGTATTTCCTCTCTCCAATACACATCAAGTACATTTTCCTCTTTCATCATGGTTCTTCCAGCTTCCTGTATAGTCCGGTTCTTTCTCTCAACCGCTCCATTCTGCTGAGGGGTTCTTGGAGTAAAAAAGTGTCTCTTTATGCCATGCTCTTCATAAAATGTATTAAACTCACTAGAAGTGAATTCTTCACCTCTGTCAGATCTCAAACATTTGATTCTTAGGTTCACTTCATTTTCTACTCTTGCTTTGAACACTTTAAATCTATCCAGGGCGTGAATCTTTTCTCTAAGAAAAGCAACCCATGTCATTCAAGAATAATCATCAATAAGGAGCATGAAATACCTGTCACCATTTAGGCTTCCTATTCTAGTAGGACCACAAAGGTCAATATGAATTAATTCCAACAATTCGGTAGTAGTTTGCTCTTTTCCTTTGAAACTGCGTCTTGTTTGTTTCCCTAACTGACAACTTTTGTAAATTGTAGTAGCAGGCTTTATGATTTTAGGCAGACCTCAAACAACATCTCTTAAATTGATCCTGACTAGATTATCAAAGTTTACATGTCCCATTCTTCGGTGCCACAATCAACTTTCATTAACCTGAGATACAAGGCACTGACCATCAACACCCTTAAGCTGATAGATGTTTCCATGAGTTCTCCTTCCTGCAACAACCATAGCTTTAGATCCTTTTATGATCTCATAGGTATTATCCTGAAACACAAGTTTAAAACCTTTGCTACACATTTTTCCAACACTCAAAATGTTATGCCTTAGACCCTTTACATAATATACATCATTAGTGCTGTGTATTCCATCAAAACTAACTGTACCTTTCCTAACAATCTTTGCTCCCGAATCATCACCAAACATGACCAAACCACTATCATACTTTTCAAGTTTAGTAAACTTACTTTTTATCTCCGGTCATGTGATTATAACATCCACTACCAATCACCCAATAGTCTTCATCCTGTCTAGCATGAAATGTGGTGACCAAAGTACCTTCCATCTCATCCTTCTTGTTCTCCGAATCACTTTTTATTTCTCATTTTCCAGAGTTAGCAGACACAGATTTAATCTCCAAAGCTAAGAACAAGCATTCACTATCATCATTCTCATAATCAGATTCATCATCAGAGATTCCAACTTCTTCTCTAAAATAGTACAACTTTTTGTATTTCTTATCCTTTCTATCTTTATGATCTTTGTTCTTCTTATGTACAGTTCTATTCAGACATCTTGAAGCATAATGACCAATATTACCACAACTGAAACATTTAAAGGGAAACATACCTTTATACTTACTACTATCTTTCTTCAACTTCCTTGTAAAGTTCACTTCCAACTCATCTGAACCATCACTATTAAGATAATCTTCAATCTTTGTTGCTTTAAATGTTTTTTTTTGTCTTTTCCTCTTTCTTTCCAAACTTTCTCATCTCAAATGCAATCAAGGTGCCAAATAGCTCTTCTTTAGTATATTTCTTAGGATTAGATTTTTCCTCAATAACTGAAACTTTGTCATTGTAACATTCCGGTAGAGTCATTAGAATCTTCTCAATTATATCTTCATCAGTCAGAGTACCCCCTTGATTTCTAACTTCATTTGCTGCTAGATCAATTCTTTGCAAATAGCTTGCAATATCTTCTCCTTCCATTTTCATATTCTCATATCTACGCTTTGCTGTCAACTTCTTTGTCAAATTCACTTTGTCATTTCCTTCATAAAGATCTTCCAACTTTTTCCAAACTTCATAAGCAGTTCCTAGAGAGATAAATTTTGTTTGCTTAGTCTTGGATAAAGCACCGTAAATAAAATACCTTGCTTTTTCATTCTCCTCATAAGTAGAAACCTCATCTGTAGTAGTAGGACCACTCGTCGGAGCAACATACTTCGTCTCAACAACCTTCCAAGTCTTGTAATCGAGAGAGATAATATATCCTCTCATTTTCACTTTCTAGTCACTATAATCAGATCCATCAAACATAGGGATGACCAACTTATGTGCCATTGGATCTTCCTTAAGCGGTTAAGCTCTACAACAAGGAACCAAAGCTCTGATACCAATTGTTAAAAGGCACAGGACAATTGAGAGGGGGGTGAATCAATTTTCACCAAATTCAAACAAAAAATTTCAACACTTATCAATTTCACAACCACACCATTCTATTATAAAGTATGAACATGGAATGCTGATAACAAAAAGAAAATTCAACACAATGAACACCATATTTTACGTGGAAAACCCAATAAGGGAAAAACCACAGTGAGGATTAACTCACAATATAAAGTGATAGCAAAATCAAATATAAGAGGCTCACTGCCCAGAATAGGACTCACTGTCCAGAAATAAAGGCTCACTGCCTACATAAAGGACTCATTATCCAACAGGAGGCTCACTTCCTATAGATACAAAAGATAACAAAAATATCCACCACAACAATTTATACACATCCACAACCTTGATCAAAAGATTGTAGAAACCTTCAACTCACTACTTTTAGGAATCTAGCACAATGAAGTACTGCTGCCTCAACTCACTTTCACACAATTCTTCTCTTCACTTGTGGCTTACTTTGTTACTTTGTACCATACAATCCTTTGCATCTCAACTTGCATTTATACCATTTTCAACCTTATAAACATTCTCCAAGGTTGGCCACATACGCTTCATTTCATAAATTCAAACTAGGTTGGCAACTCAACATTCCCACGGTGGAAAAGAATGAGAGTGGACCAATTAAAAAATTAACCAAGACCAAAAGAAACGTCTCAAATCAACCACATGCTTCCTTAATTGAATTTTAAATTCTTCATATGAAGTGTAAACACCAGGTCAACCAAAACTAATGAAAACACAAATGAACATTGAAGTACACGCTTTCCAACAAGAAGATAACACACAAACGACGTAACACGCTTCATTATGCACGAGAACACATCTTAGATACTTCCAGATACATCTGTAACAGGTGTAACAACCTTCGAACATAGAACTCTTTCCAACGGTCCATCCGGACTATGCAATCTCACACAACAACTTTGAAGCTCATCTTCTGGAGCACCAAAACTCGAACATCTCTACCGAAATGTAGAGAACATCATGACAAGACATATTCTAGATCCACAAGACCTAAAACAAAACAACAGAGGATTGCAGAGCATAAACATTTCTCCCAGTCCACAGATAACCAACTTTGCCAAAACAATTCACACCGGTGAACACAACTTTCACCTTTTTTCAAACCAGTAGCAATAAATCAAGAGATATCACCAACATATCACCAACAAAAAACCTTTAGATCCACACGAGCATAGGATCAACATGGAAGAAACACGAAGCACATACTAGGGCGCATTCTGAACACATACATAACTCTGATTTCACTCTTTATTAATTTTCTCAAAAGCACTTGGTAACCCATCATTTCAATACATTTGCAACATCATAAGGATAGCTCCATGTACTCACAACATCTCAATTGTGTCTCAACTATACATGCACAATCTGCAACATATTGAACTATGTTGATATCAATGACAACACCACCAAACTTGCTCATACTTGCAACACATTTTGGGAATCTTATCAACCATTGTATTTAAAACATTTTCATTAATATAATGACCAGACAATAAGCTTGCCTCAATATTTTGAATTTATTTAATATTTAATTGAGATGGTATAAATGACTTACCTTCAACTTGATATGGAAAAGATTGTTGGTGTAGGTTTTTATTTTCCTAGTTGGTTAATTTATTTTCCCTTAGTCCTAGGTTTTTCCTACACTTTTATTAAGCTTGCTTAGGATAATAAAGTGAGTTTATTACTAGGAGATAAGTATGTGGTGTCACCTTCCTTAAAGGGTGGAACACATTCCACTCTTGGTGGCATCCTCCACTTTTGGTAGTCCATACTTCCCACTTTTGGTGGTCCATCTCCACTTTTTGTAGTTGATTCCCATTGGTTGGATTTTCCACCTACCTCCTCTCCTAATTTCTATATAAACTTACTACCTAGCTTGTATTTGCATCCATTCATTCTCTTGCATTGTTGCATACTTTGACATACATGCACCTTGATGCATTCAATCATTATTCATGCATCTTTGCTTTGTATCTTTTCAGCTTGGAAGCTCTTAATGCAACATTGTCACATTGACTCTGCATAATCTCTCAGAGTCCTAGTTTACATTCTTATGTTTTTTTATTGTATGTAACTTTGATTTTCTCTTAAAAAGTTCCTTGGGTTATTCAATCTATTTTAGATTTCTAACATGGTATCAGAGCTTTTGTTTTGAGACATCTAAGTTCATAGATTCCTGATTAAGAGATTGAGTTTCTTGTAAAGATCTTATAAATTCCCATATGCTCTTCTCATGCGTTTTAAACGATCTAGAGAATCAGAAAGGATTTGCAATGATCTAATAACCTCTTCATATTGCATATTTTTTTTGAGATTCGGGTGATTGCAACATTTCTGGTTATACTAGCAACATTTTTGAATGTTCCTACACGTCCAAAAGGCTCAAGAAAGTCACATTTGGCTTTTGTTTCATCCAAATTGGAGATCATTTGATAAAGTTGGAAATAGGGGTTTGAAGCTCAAATCTACAAGCAACTTTTTTATTAGAGCATTTTTGGCCCAAACAGACCTTTCCATTGCGTTCAAAAGACCAGAAAACCCCTATTCTCATATAATTTTTTTCTATTTCAGATGAATTTGAGTTTTGAAATTTTTTTCTTTTGCCAAGGGGTCATCATTGTAGGAAATTCCAACCTATTTTTTTTTTTAAATCATAACTTTTTGCCATGGTGTTTGTTTCCTGCAAAAGAGATATCGTTGGAAAGCTGGAGATGAGCACTTTCCATCTACAAAGGCTTTGAAAAGAAATTTTTAGATTTTCTGTCAAATATTGCAGGTTGAAGCTGTTGTTGCATTCTTTCTTCAACGAGCCATAAATTTCACCCCAGAGCTCCATTTTTTGGAAACAAATAGGCATTGGAAAGGTACTGAAGAGAGCTACACAACTAAAGAGCTAATTTTTCCAGATTTTATCTCAAATTCATTATGTATCAGAATTTATAATTTTGGTCATTGTGGGCCTATTGAGCATTGCATGATAACTATTGTCTTCCTGATTCAGCTTGGGATGATCTCTTGACAGGTATTTTAGACTTGTTTATGGAGACACACATTGCAAATTTGGGAGAAACTATTGATGATATTCATCTTCTCTTTGATGAAGTTGATTCTTCTTCAATTGTTGTGAGGGAACACTTTGACCCTCTTGTTCAATCTCTACATGATCATTCATCATAGTTTGACATGAGTGTGGATACTTTGGATCAACATTTGGAGGATACATCTTTAGAGGAGATACTCGAGTCTTTGGATTATGCTCTACATTAGTCTCTAGGAGATTCTGATTTTTCATCTTCAGCAGTGTGGCCTAGAACGCCTGATTTGATTGTGGCAGCTTTTAGCACCGACATGGGCATACTTGAGCCAACTTCAGAGACTAATACATCTTGCACTTTCTTCCTACATATTCCTTTTAGGAGTGGGGAGATAGATCACATACACCTTTAGTTTTGTTTCTTCCTAAGGGGAGGAATGTTGTTCGACGATTGTGGACCATCTTCTACATCCAGTTTTGAGCATCTACCATTGGATCTCTTTGGGGGGATTCTTTGTCCTTCCACTTCATTTCTCTCTCTATTATGGGGGGGTGTACTTCCTTTTTGTGGGATGGGGATTCTTCTTCTTTGGGGGGGGGATTTTATATGTACACAGGTACCTAACATGGCTTCATTTTCTGGGACCCATCATCTTTTACATCCTCCTAAGTTGTGGTTAAGGGGGTGTGTCGATGTAGGTTTTTATTTTCCTAGTGGGTTAATTTATTTTTCCTTAGTACTAGGTTTTTCCTACACTTTTATTAAGCTTGATTAGGATAATAAAGTGAGTTTATTACTAGGATATAAGTATGTAGTGTCACCTTCGTTAAAGGGTGGAACTCATTCCACTCTTGGTGGAATCCTTCACTTTTAGTGGTCCATACTTTCCACTTTTGGTGGGCATCTCCACATTTGGTGGTCCAACTCCACTTTTTGTGGTTGATTCCTATTGGTTGGAATTTCCACCTATCTCCTCTCCTAATTTCTATATAAACTCACTACCTATCTTGTATTTGTATCCATTCATTCTCTCACATTGTTGCATACTTTGGCATACATTCACCTTGATGCATGTAGTCATTATTCATGCATCTTTTCTTTGTATCTTTTCAGCTTGGAAGCTCTTAATGCAATATTGTCACATCGACTCTACATAATCTCTCAGAGTCATGGTTTGCATTCTTATGTTTTTCCAGTTTATGTAACTTTGATTTTCTCTTAAAAAGCTCCTTGGGTTATTCAATCTATTTCAGATTTCTAGCAAAGATGACATACATTCAACTTGAAATGGGAAAGATGACATAACTTCAACTTGAGATGGGTAAGATGGCATGCCTCCAAATTGAGATGTGAAAGATTACATACAACTTCAAATTGAGATGGGAAAGATGGTGTGCCTCCAACTTGAAATGTGAAAGATGATGTACCCAAACAACTTGAGATGGGAAAGATGGCATCCCTCCAACTTGAGATGGTAAAGATGACATACCTTCAACTTGGGAATTTTATTTCCTCATTGCACAAAGGTTTTGCATTCGTTGCCTTTGTTTCTCCAAACCTTTCTCTTTCATTCCTTGAGTGGATGCTTCAAGTTCATCTTCAGTTGGAAATGATGATAAGACTTCTTCTTTGGTGTTCAATTTTTTAATTTCACAAAGTAGCTTCATTCCTTCTCTTTTCTTCACATTCTTAGCTGAACGCTCATTTGATGTTAGAGTCTTTGGTTGTTTCCTTGGAATGATGATGAATTATATATGTATCATTCAAATAAGACATAGATATTAGTTCCATCATGGTACAATAGATTAAAGGAATCTTATACACAAATCTCAAACTAATCCTAAAATTGCCATTATAGCCTTCAAAACTACTTTTGACACCTTTTGATTTAATCATTGAAATCATTTTGGATGCCAAAATTTAAAGTTATATGAGAGGGATATAAAAGGGGAAATTTTTTAGATGTAAAAAATTAATAAAAAAGATAAATTCATGTGAAAATGTCTTCTTAATGAGACCAAAGTGTTGTCCTTAGATTGTCACATGCTAAAATACTTATAAAAACTATGGAACAATCATAATAATCCATGATTAAAGTGAACAAATGATTATAAAACTGAATATTTTTTACTTTCTTACAGTAGTTAAACTCAAAACATAGCTTAGAGGTGGTGTCATTAGGGTACAAAAAATGAGAAAAATGAATCAAATAGGACTATTGTTATCATGAAATTGTAAGACAATTGATCATTGACATGTGGGCCATCATTAGTGTGATTTATTTACCATACAATGAAATGATATAAATCCCCTCACTTTATTTGCACTATCATTTAGCCATAGGCTATACATTGAATTGTACAATATGGTAAGACTATTGGGAGTTGGGGCATTAGAATATCAACATGACACTAGGTAAACTAATAACTCATTGGCAAGTGAATATGTGAACCCACTTAATCAAGATGTGAGTATATGTAGTGACATAGTGGATTAGTCCTATAATTGCATGTGGTTTGAATGAAATTATTAGGTGAAGACTTAAGACTTGTGCATTTATTAGAAATTAGTTGGGGGTTGTCCTACTATGCACACACATGATGACCCTAGGTTGAAATGGGTTATTAAGGATTTCTTGAGAATTATAATATCAACACAAAACAAGGTAAACTAATAACTTAGTGACTAGTGGACTTGTGAACTCACTTAAAAGAAATATGCAACTATATGTAGTAATACCTTTGACCAATCCTATAACTACATGCGGTTTGAATGATGTTACTAGGTCAAGAATTAAATCTTGTGCATTCATTATTCTTGAACATATCTATTGCTTATCTCAAATGAATTATTATGGGAATCTCAAAGCCTCTTGGACTATCGTAAGTCTCTTAGAACTATCATAGGTCTCTTAGGACTGTCATGATTCCTTTAGGACTATCATAGGTATCTTAGGACTGTCATAAGTCTCTTAGGAATATCATAGGTGTCATAATTTAAGTAAATGAGGATCTAGTTGCAATGTTTGGAAGTCCATAAAATGTGTCAAAAAAGGATGACTAACAATCATAAAAAGGACTATCATGACAATCCTCTATAGGAAAACCCTATGAGGATCATGAGAGAGTATGAATTTAAGTCTTTTTATTGATGAAAGCTTGAACCTTCACATATTGGGAAGAGGTTAGACACTTAGTTCATTGTGTGTAGATCCATTTTTTGGGGCTAAGCAAGTGTATTTTGCAAGTATGTTTGTAATAGGGGAGTGCAAGAGTGAGTAGTTGAAAGCATTTAAGATGTGTTGAGCTTGTTAAGGTCAAGTTGGTCATAGCATACTCATTTACTTCTTTATTACATAGTGAGATAGGAAGAAATTATGTGTTATTCCAAATTTTTGATTGTTTTTATGTTATTTCCACATTATGTTGGTGTGTAGATCTTTATTATGTTATATTTTTCATGCATTTTAATAGTGGCAAGCCACTATATATAGTAGAAATTAATTATCTGGGTGTGTTAAGAGGTTTTAGCATCCATGATTCATACATTGATGATTGTATATATGTGACATAACCACCCCGATATATAGATTAGGCAATATCATAACATGTCTTTCTTAGAGTTTTTGGTGCTACTAATGGTCTTGTTAGTTGCTCTCTAATTTTAGAATCACAAAGATTTTTTTATGTTGTATATCAATGGGGAAACCCAAGAATAAAAATCTTCTCAAGTTGGAAGGAGAGAACTTTAGTGTTGCTACAAAGAGTGTGAGCAATGTATGAGAAGAGTAAGTCTTCCAATGTGTGTTTCTTTTGTCATAGAAAGGGGCATATTGAAAAGCATTGTTGGGAAACACACCCTTGTTCAATTTATGATCAACTTCAATGGCTCCTACTGTTAAATTTGAAAGAGAGGTGATATTGTTAAGGGAATATTCAAGACATGTTTTTTTTCCTAGGGCTATCATTATAGTCATACATTATTTTTCCCATTTGGTTGATATGGTCTAGGGGATATCACATCCATTAAGGCCCTAGACTACTATCATAATAATCACCATCCTCAATTCATAAGGCATCAATATTAAAGATGTAATCTTGTCTGTGTTTCGGGTCAACAATTGGGCTGCAATGAAGTGAATTAACACTATGATATGTAGCACATGAACTATGTTGACAAGGTGGCATGGAAAAAGGTAGACAGACAAAGGAAATGTACCTTAAACTCCAAGATTCGATTTCACCAATTGCACACTATTGTCTTATTCATTTTCGGCTTCACACTCCTCCAAGATTTGAGCATTTTATAAACTTCCTTGGTATTGAATGTTCAATTCTACATCAATCTAATTCACAAAAAATATGATAATTATCACTCCAACACTAGGAACATGAAAATATTCTTCTACATTGAAAAACAAAAAAAGAAGGTGAAATTGGATCCCCATGCCTTTTTAACCATTTTTTATGAATTCAACAAATGCTCTCTCTCTCTCTCTCAAAACATAGTTAATCACACTCTTCTGTAGGCTCTCTCTCTCTCTCTCAAAACATAGTTAATCACACTCTTCTCTCTCTCTCTCTCACTCAAAACATAGTTAATCACACTCTTCTGTAGGTGTATATTGAATTTAAAATCTTATGGTTTTTTTAATCAACTAAGCTTAAAAATAGTTTTTAGAAATGACAAAAGTTGGGAAGCATGCTTTGTGAATAGGAGCATCTAAGCATATCATAGGATCTAGCTATATTTTACTAGTAGCATGTAGGTGATAGATGTTAAGAGACCCACTTTAATAGGGTTTAGAAATTCTTTCATGAGTAGAAAGTAGGTGATAAATTTTATGATTTATGATAAATTTGTCTTAAGAGTTCTATACAAATATTAGTGTTTTTTATTAATTAGAATGAATGCGTGTGTAGCTAGTATTATGTTTTACTTGATATGTGGTGTTTGTATGCCTATAATAAGCATTGTGTTGCATGTACCCTTACTATTTTGACAACTAGTATAAGATGCTTCTCTCATCATCACAACTAGTAGTAAACCAAAAAATATAAAGCGATATGGTGTAGCATGGAATGCACTAAATTTTTATTATTCAGCTGGCCACATTTATTATAAAAAAGCTTATGTATTTTTGGACAAGGTAAAATGAAGTTTGAAATTGTAGTAGGGTTGCATTCACTTCTTATATTAATTGGTTACTATGTGAGTATGTGTTTATAATTTGGTGTTGACATGATAATTTTATGTGTACATGAATCTAAATGTTTATCTTCATTTTCTCTAAATATTGACATTGTGAACCACTTTTCTAATAGTCATACAAAATCTATTGGAAGGAATAGGTGATTTATATTCACATAGTAGGATTATCTTGCACTATTCCATCAAAATCAGAAATCTAAATTTGTAGAATTTTTAAGACAGTGAAATAATTATAAATGAGATATGAACTACATAAAACTATTTACATTAAAAATTATTGGTATCTATATGAAATAATAACCTTATTTATAGATTTTAGATGTACATTCATTTCTTTTATACATTTTAATTATTATTGTTTGATAAGACACATATGAAGAACTTATTGAATACTCAAATTAATTCTTCTTATGTAATATCTAATAAATTATATATAAATTTTTATTATCAATAGATGTGATGACTTCTATAAAATATGATAATATTCTCTTATAACCTTATTTCTAAAAATAATTTAATAATTACACTTCATAAATGATCATATGAATAAACATATATTAATATTGAACCATTTATGAATGAACATATATTAATATTAACATAAAGGAGGGGTAAATTTTTTATTAAAATAAGAAGTACAAAGCAAGGACGTTACATAGCCCTATCAAGCTCCACGAAAGAAAGGTGATGGATTAAACATTGCTGAAAACAAAATTCACATGTTGCGAGAGCCGACAGACAACATTACTATGATTCTTCTCCTCTACAGTATGTTTTAGAAAAACTATTTTAACAAGGCCTTCTGGAAATTATTTTAAATGAGCTAATTTTGGATATTGTCACGCAATGCTGTGAGCCATATGTGACAACATAAAATCTGATTTGATAAAATTTTCTGAAATTACTTATTTAAGTATTGCATTGTTTGAAAAAATTCTGCCCATCCCATAAAATAAGAATAATGTAAAAAGATTGTTTTGTTTACTAATGGACAGGTGGGAGAGGATGACATGATCATAAAGCTAAGTGAGGATAGAAAGAGCAATAAACAACAGATCACCTGGAATAAGTTTGTTGAGTGGCCTGTGAGAAAAATTGAAAAAGATATATGGGCCCAATTTAAGTATACTACAGAGAAATTTGGGGTGACGAGGCAGGAGACATGCATGGCAGCTGTGGATGTCTGGCATTAGCATGACCAAGTGTTGATTGCATGCCATTAGCTTTACAGTTGTCCTTTTGCCAGGACTCCACCTGCAAAAGCACTAAATGAAAATGGATATGGATACTAGAATTCATTGGGAGCTATTCCAGTCCATGAGAGATTTGATTTCACTGTGAGCTTAATTCAGTTGGGCTTTTCTCAGTCTATTGCAAATCAATCAGGCTTGATATCTTTATTTTTTCCAATACTCTCAAGTTCAGTAATTTCAAGTTTGATTGCAAGATAACAAAGTCTGTACAGAGTTTAAAACAGAAAAAAAATGACTTCAAGTGATAGGCCTCCTTATGGTCTTATGCCATCAACAAAGGAGGATGTTCCAGGGAACCCTGTTAGCATGGGGTCCAGCCTCATTGAGAAGGGTGCCAAGGTGCTCCAGACCATGGCTCCTGTCAAGCAGTTTCAACAGGTATGTACATAAATATTTGTTTTTTGAAAATCTATTAATGGATGTTTAAAGACAAGTAACTAAAATTCATAGTTTTTTTGACAAATGAAAAATCTTATGGATTCTTATCTTAAACACTGTTTTTATTTGTGGAAGCATGTGTGCACTTGGGCAATATATTCTCATGACATGAACAGACAGATTGAAACACACCATTATGTTACAAGGCTCAATGAAGATTTCCTCCAATGTGCTGTCTATGATGCAGACTCCAGTGATGCACGTCTCATTGGTAAGTTATGTAATGGAAATGTAGTTTTTCTAAAAATTTTAAGGTCTATCATATCATAAACTTTTTTGCAATTGGGTACTATCCATTTTTAAACAAAAATTTAGATTATTATTATTATTTTTAACAGCTTTTTGGTATGCCCATTTTTGCCAAATTAAAACATGAATGCCTTAAACACTTTGAATAAAAATATATATTAGATTGATTAAATTTTAATCAATCATGGATACCCATTTTTTATGGAGGGTTTGAATATCAAATCCAGATTCGTTTTGCAATCCGGATGCACGAGTTATAGGCTGAACCTCTTCCCCTAAGAGCTAAGGGCTCACGGGTGTCCATTCCGCCAAATTCGTCCAGCACAGTCCTGGCCTCTTCCCCTAAGAGCTAAGGGCTCTTAGGGTTCATGGGTGTCCATTCTGCCAAATTCGTCCAGCATGGTCCCGGCCTCATCCCTTATGATGTCGGAGCCTCATAGAGCGAGACTTGATCCTGATCTGTGATCTCGATCCCCCATGTTCTCATTTAGAACCATTCAACTTCACCACTATTCAATTTCACCAACAGACCAAGGGTCATTAACATAGATACCCATTTTGATTCTGTGATGAAAATCTATCATGCATCTATGCTTCTTGTGATTTCAGGTATAGAATATATTCTATCAGATAGGCTGTTTGAGGCACTGCCTGATGAGGAGAAGCAACTTTGGCATTCCCACTTTCATGAGGTAGAGAAACCTAATGAAGTACCTACAACAGATTGCTACTTTATTAGGTGTGTGTGGTTTCAGTATTGATGGTGAGATTGACAATGTGATATACAGATTAAATCAGGCCTGTGGGCTAATCCTGGGGTACCAGAGGTAATTCAGAAGCCAGAGCTGAAGAAACTTGCAAAGAGCTATGGAAAATTTTGGTGCACATGGCAGTTTGATAGAGGTATGTATAAAACTTAAAAACAAAAAGATTTTATGGGCTTTTAGATTGTTAAAACAAGTCTGTCACCTTACAAAAAATTTGGTGCAAATTTTTACATTTTTTAATTTGTAGGTGACAGACTACCATTGGGAGTACCTGCCTTAATGATGTCACCCCAAGGTGAGAATTGGGGTCAGATAAAGGAAGAGCTTATAATGAAAAGAGATGAAAAATACAAGATTTCTACAAAAGAGAAAGCAGAGAGCAGAGTTGGGATTGAAGGGCCAGAAAAAATGGATCCCCTGGCTGACCATTGGAGAAAGAATGGAAAAGGGTGGGTGGTGGAAGCCAAAGAGGTTGACATAATTCTCAAAGCAGGCTCTCCTCTCTCAACTTTAAGAGCATCACAAACATAAACTTTCTGAGCCATATGAATGCTTCTCTTTCTCTATATATAAGTACCTTTTAGTATATATGTTTTGAGATATTTTTTCCTAGATATTAGGTAGAGAGTACATATTAGTAAGTTTGAGTGTCCAAGCTATGTGATCTACAAGAGTTTCATGGTTGATAGCAGGAGATATCTGTAGGTGCCTCTCTAACTGTGGGTATAACTGTTATGAATGTTGACCTAGTTTTCAATTGGCTCTTTTATACATTCTAATAGACATTGGAATATAGATATAATACTTTTTGTATTTAAAGATTTAATTTTTTAGTAAACCTTTGAAAAAAACTCTAGAAGGTTCATAAGACATTTGGTATGTAAGGATATTTTAGTATTTTTTATTGATTTTAAAATTGAAAGTTACTGAAATATTTAGTAAGAACATTTTTAAAATTGGAAGGTAGTAAAATATTAAGTATATACAAATATTTTTGTATTTTAGTAAAAGGTCCTGAATTTAAAGCTTCATATAATATAAAAAAAATAAAAAATATTCACAATTTATATATTTTTAAATTTCAATTGAAAAACAACTAAATAACTAAAACTGTCAAAAAAATAAAAAAATAAAATTATATGACAAAGTATGGGTGGCCATGAAATTCCAGACCTGCTAAGACTCGAATGCATGGTATAAATTATTAATATTATATTTTTAGAGGTTAAGCTTTCATTATCAAACAAGTCAATTTATTGCCTTTTAACTATTGGAAATACATATTTTTTAACAAGAGATTTCTTTCCTCGAACACTTTCCTTTTTAGAATTGAATAATTTGAATATATGCTAATTTTCAAAAAAATTGAATATATAATTTCAAGGGTCTTTTTAAAATTTATTAACGAATGATATATTTTTATCTTCTTTAAGAGGGATATGACATATTTGGGAGATATTTGGGAGATGTTGGGAAACATCTAAAGGAATTATGAATTATCAAATACTCAATTATATATATAAAATAAGTTACATAAAAATATATTATTTTAAAAAATTAAAAGATTATATAGATTTGTACATATTATTACACATGGTTTTATTTGAATGTTTCAACTGCTCAGGAGAAGTTCATGGAGACGATATGAAAGGTAATTATTTCAATGTATTCCTCGATATTCCAAGTCCATATTTTAAGCTCATGTAATGTTTTAATGGAGAGATTTGTTTAAAATTAGTTATTAATTTTTTTTTATCTGTTTAATTGAGTGTAATTGTAGGTGATTTTGAAGAACACAAGGCCGTCGATTACTTGCGTTGGCTGTTGTTATGACTCTTGCTGTGGTGGTCCTAGTTCTCTATGTTTAAAATTATATACTATTGGTAAGTGTGACGATTTATTGTGTCTGCAACATAGAGAACAAGACCACCACAACAAGAGTCGTAACAACAATCAACATTTGCAAGTAAAATTATATACTATTGGTAAATGTGACGACTTATTGTCTCTGCAACATAGAGAACCGGACCACCACAACAAGAGTCGTAACAACAATCAACATTTGCAAGTAATCGACGACCTTGTGCTGCTGCTTCAGATTCACTTGCAATTACACTCAATTAAATAGATAAAATAACAATTAATAACTAATTTTAAACAAACCCCAATTAAAATATTACAGAGCTTAACCTTTTGTTCAAATATGGACTAAGAATATCGAGGAATACATTGAGATAATTACCTTTCATATTGTCTCCATGAACTTCTCCTTGAGAAGTTGAAAGCAAGAAGAAAAGCAAGATGCATACAACTAGAGCTTGAGCCCTCATTCTTACTGAAAACTGGAGCGTAATTTCCTTGAATAGGGGAGAGGGGAATATTTAAAGCTGGGAAGATGTGGGTATAAATAAGAATTTATGAGTTTATAACAACGTTGTATCATCTTCTTTCTTTATTCTCTCCCTATAAAGTTTGTTTTCATTTTTTACAATGATTTATATAGAAAGTTACCTCTAAGAAGCACAATTTTGAGAGACAACTTTCTATACTATTGCTTTCAACTCAATGATCTGGCATTGCATTTAACGAATATGGAAACTTGCTTCAAATTTAAATAAAACATTTCTAATTTGAATTGCTATCAACTCACTGATCAGTGATCTTGCATTGCCTTTAATGAATATGGAAATTTGATTTAAAATTAAATAAAACATTTCTAATTCAAATTGTTTGAAATTTACAGTTGTTTAAAATATTTTCTAATTTGAACTCGCCTTTAATGAATATGGAAATTTGATTTAAAATTAAATAAAACATTTCAAATTCAAACTGTTGAAATTTACAGTTGTTTAAAATACTTCTAATTTGAACTGTTTGAAGTATATAGTTGGCATTTGTTTTTCTTTCATGGATTGTGTTGGGGTGCTATAGGGCATGCTGCCATTGTAGTCTTATGCCTCTTAGAGTAATTATATTGTTTATAATATAAACATAAATATTGAATAGGTTTAATGATTATTTATTATTACTATTCATTTTTATTGGACCTTATAATTAGTCATATTAACAAATAATATTATAATTCATTGTGTGAAGATAATGATTACATTTTGTAGAGATATGGTAACATAATTTTTGCATTTTCTCGTTTAGAATACCATTTAATATTCTCAATGGTATTCTCAATGTTATGAAATATTTCACTTCAGAGATAATATTGAATCTCAAAATATTTTTGAGAGATAATATTAAAAAATAATTTCTTTATATCATCAATATATTGGGGTTAAATCTCATATCATTTTGATAGATTAAACCTTTGGATTGTTAATGTTTTTTTTAATTGGATATTGCTAATGTTCCATGACACAACATATTAAACTTGATGATTATTCTTCATTAAATAATCTAGATCATCCATCTACAAACTACACATTAGCTTTGTGCATTGGACACTACACATTATAAACACTATCCAAATGATCATCATTAATATCATGTGGTTCTATATATTATGTATATATAAAATTAATATACTATGTACAACTAGTGGGATTATCCAAATGGTCAATATTAGTATTATGTGATTTATATGTTGAGTTATAGACATAAAGACATACTATGCACAATCGAAGTGGTCTATGAATTTAACATTTTTCTATTATTTGTATTGTGAAGTATGCCAATATTATTTGTAGCATATAAGTGCATAAACACATCAAATGTTTCATTCTTCCCAACACCTACTAAGATATTTGTTTGATCTATAAGGATTTGTCAATCCTCAAAATGTTACATTTGTTAACATTTTCTAAATCTAATTTGTTATGGATCATGTCCTTATTGGTCTTGAAAACTATTTTGAAGGTCACAATTGTTCAAAATGTAGTCCATAATGATTTGTCATAATTGTTGTAACCACACAAAGTACAATTTAAATATTTTATATGGTTAAAAAATTCATATATGTACACCAACAATTCATTATCAAGCATAGAAATAAAATGAGATACCTACATATAGTAGTCTTTCTTGCATACAAGATAACTATGAAAGATTATCAACAAGGATAATCAACCTTCCGTCAAAATATTTTGTATTATGTAGGGGAAACAATTGTTTCAAGCACTTGTTAATGTCAACCGACAATTAGAGGCATATGAAAACCATTTCATCAATGAGAATACATTGATTATGTTTGATCTCTTTTTATAGTGTAGCTCTAACAATTGACCACTTAAAGGTTACATATTTGTAATATGAATTTTAAAGTATGTGTAAACTTTAGTGGCACATATGTTGAAAGTAGTAGCTCATATTGGTGGAAATAACTCAACAAGGGGATTTTTCTATCAACTAACTTATTATCCATTGCATGCTTGATATAATTAATTAATATTTCCCTATTCCAATGGTTCCTTGGATGAACATCTTAAAAAGTTCATTATGTTGCTAGTTAATTCAAAATGTCTTATGATTGCATGTGTTTGCAAACACAATATGTTACTTATCACTCAAATCACTTGAAGGATTTAACTAAAGCTAGAATGTGCTTTGAACTAGATTTCCTAATCTACCCAAACCTTATGAATTATGTACTTATTTCATGTAAAAAATATGACAATTCATATTGGTTCCAATCATACTCCATGTCCAAGTCTTGTTGATCGAGAAGCTCAATATGAGATAGTTAAATATCTTGTCATGGAACCAACCTAGAGAAAATATGTGACCACCATTTCTACATTATCATAAAAAACATGATATTCAAGCTTTGCATCACAATATCAACTCTTATGTTGTGGAATGGTTTTTAGAACAAATCACTCTAGTAAAAATCCTCATATTCAAGTGAATCACTATTTAGGATTCAAAGATATTTGGAAGCTAATTCTAAGAGATATTTAAAAACATATTCCCCTAGTGAACACTAGTATAAGATAAACTATGGGTCTAATAATTTAAAATATTTTTGACAATTTTATTAAGAAGGAAAATTTTAAGGTATTATACTTTATCAACATTGATGAATATTTTTAAATATACCTTTGATAGAATAAATATTAATCATAAGAAGGATAATTTCAATAATTTTATTTTAGTTGGTGAGGCTGTTTAGGAAGGATTTGGTAGGGGGTGTGGAGGAGGTACTGAAGGCGGCAATTTTAGACACCAGGATCTTGTGTCCAAATGATTTGGAGTTCTTGCGAAAGACTGACGAGGCCGTTAAGTTTTATCCCTTCCTCTTGGACCTAAGCGGGACAACTCTCATGTGCCATTGTTTGATTGTTGTTGTAGTGGAGTATCTAAAGAAATTGCTTGGGTTAATGGTGGCCAAAGGCTTCAAATGGATCAGGACTTCGAGTCCTTTGCGAAGGTTAATGAGTTTCTGTAAATCATTTGATTTCTAGAATTTTCTAGTAGTTGTTAAGGTTTGGATGTGGCTAGTATGAGTTTGGGGTTTTTTGGGTTTTGACAGTGGCACTGTCAATTTTGAAAACTATATCGCCATGATCGTATTAATTGTGTAGGTTGAATGTAGGCTGGTAGTCTGAGGGTTGTGTTGGAGCGCTTGATATATCCTGCTTAGCAAACGGTTGTCTGCTTTCCTCTTCTAAATTAATAAAATACTCTTACGTATCAAAAAAATAAAAATCTTTTGATATAAAACACAGGGAAAGAGAAAACATTTTTAATGTTTCATTAAACATTTTGTAAAGGATTGAAAATGATATTACTTTTCATAAATATACTTTATATATTGTGTACCCTAATTAATATTTAGAGTATACTATGTTTAAAATTTAACAAGACTTATTTATTGGTTAAATGGGTTGGTCCATCAAAACTATAGTCAAGGAGCTCTATGCTAATGTGAGTCATAAGCAGGTCTCCAAATCTTCTCTTATAGAACATTCCTCCCACACAAAACATCACATCTACCTAGAGGGTGCCCAAGTCCTTGTCAAGGAGGATATTTTTTTTTGGAGGAAACTAAAAGAAGTAATCATTATCTATAATCACTTACTAATATCAATAGTGATGAGGGGTAGTGTTGGAGTTCTTCATGTCATCCTTTGTTAGATATTACATAACCCTTGGTCTCCTTTTTTATTTCTCGCCCTCCCCTACCCCATGTGCGTTCTTTTGGTTTTGCACCCTCCCTCCTCTTGGTGTCCTTTATTGGGATCAGTTTGATCTTATCTCTCATCTATTCATGTGTCTTTTTCTTTCCATTTCATCCCTTTGAACTATCCTTTCTCACAACCATCTTTTCCTATCCCTCTCCCAACCCCCACTCACCTCCCTTCTTTATCCTTGTTGTCTTTTCTCCCCAATGTTAATTTATACTCTATGGGGTGCCTCTCCTTCTTCGTGGATTACACTCCATCTCCCCTTGTTTCCCCCTATGGTGTTACCAAATCTCTTTGGTACATATGTGGTGTTCAATCATCACGTGGGGTTCCTTTCATGATCTATCTTATATTTTGTTCCTTCCCCCTTTAGGTTCCATTTACATATTTATGGGTACTTCTTATCCTATCTTGGTTTACATTTTGATAATTTGATTGCCATTATTCTTAATCCTTGTTCTATCCCCTTCTCTATCTTTTTATAATTTATATCAAGCTTTTGCTTTTTTAATGGTTATCTTGTTATTGTCTTCTCCTAGCAAGTGTTAATTATCTTGTTAGCCTCTTCCTTTTATTTTTTTCCCTTAATGTTGTTATCCAAATTTTTTATCTATATCAATTATTATTGGCTATTTAATTGCTAATTTAAATATATCTATCAAAAATAATATATAAGTACAATATTTACTACATTTTTCATATCATAAACAAAAATAAAGAATTCTTGAAATAATGTGGTATATTTTCCTAAATTAAAATGGAAAGGTACTCACAAAATAAAAATTGCTCTTCAAATAAAATAATATAGAATTTGTAGACAAAATAAAATAATTCTTAACTAATTTTTTAAATTTATGTAATTTTTTTATTAGTAAATTACTATCTTGGGGTTTGTTCCCTTTCTATTACATAACAAAAAAAATACATATTTCAATTTTTATAGTAGTTTTGGGTTTTAACAAACCCCCATAGTAAAATAAAAATAGGGTAACTTTATGAAAACCTTGTAACAAATTCTATACTGATCTCTAATCTTTTTTCTAACATTATCATTATTTTCTATATAGTGATCACCTTTTTAATTTTAATCTACTTATTATCTTCATCATTTGAGATCTCAAAAATAAGTGTATTAAGCCAAGCAATACCATTAGTTGTTATCAAAACCAATGCTTAATTTAGGAAGTTTGTATATTTGGATGCCTTTCCCCCTTCTCTGCTCCTTCCATGGAGATCCTGTTTGAATGAGAGGTTGAACCAAGGGCCATTGAAAACACCACCAACATGATTATCATTATATTTTATTAAATTACAAGAAATTTATTATGGAATTTATATTCCCAATTCATACTTATGTAAAAGTTATAGAAGATTATATTGTTGTTGTAACACTCCATGTCTAGTGATCCCTAAAGATGGGAAGGGTTCTCTAAATAAGTTATCAACTAAAAATGAAACCAATTTTATCTTTACCAAAATAATGAAACTAACACACATATGATTAAATACTAAAACTTATGCTAGTGAAACATGAGATAAGACTACCACCACCAACATGTGTGGATGTTGAAGACATGTCCAATTTCAACCTATTCAACATGAACTTGTCATTATAAGATCAAAATTGCTATATAAAAAATAAATTGACACACAAATATTTACTAATCTATTACAAATATACCTAAGGATTTGTTAGGGAAGAAGAGGTATGAGATGAAGAAGCATATAGCATGCACGATACAATGTTTGACCCTTAAATATCATAATAGAATACACATTTTTTTTGGGTTAATATTCATTCATCCTAATGGATTTGAATATTAGTTAATTTTAAAGTTTAATAGGAAATATACTAATTTACATAAATTCATTTAAAATTACTTGTGGGAAATACCAAATATCACATCTAATAAGACATCTATCATCACCATACTCTCCAACATAAAATGATGATGTGTATTATACTATGTGGCATACTTGTTAGTGTGCAAATTATCTTGCTTAGTTTGAAGAGCATGCTTCTTAGCCTCAATAGTAGCCTCATCGATATAAAAAACATGTTCTCTACTCCTCATCAAAAAGTTCTCTTGCTCATGAATGCATGTAGCCCCACAAACATGCCATATGTGTGGTAATACCTCATTCCTTGAAGGCTCACCCTCATCACCCTATGGTAGATGCATGTTATGCTCAACTGATGATTATGTGAGTGAACTAATAGACTATGGTGTCTAAACCTTGAATTCTTCTTCATAACTAAAAGGACCGTAACATGTTGAATGGATGGTCAAGAAAGGGGTCTCACTAGTTGCCATGTGCATGATGTGTCCTCTCTTACTTGAGAAAATCCTTTGCCTCTACTATGGAAATGATGAGTATTGAAATAGTTGAAGATCTTGTTGATGACATAATAACAATGGAGTTTCCTCTATAAATATTGAGGCACTTCATGGTTATTGCATAGTGGTTGGTAAAAAACCATCCAACACCTATACCAAAAGTTGTTTTTTATTTTTTGTGGTTGCACTAGTGGATTAGAAATCTTTTGCAACATGTTTCCAATAGTGCATTATGTTTTGGGTCAATAAGAAATATGCATAATTTATCTTTGGTAATCTTCTAGTCCTTCACTCTCTCATAAGACAATTTGTGGTGTAAAATTGATGACACTTTTCTCTATGGCTTGCCCATGTGTTTATTGGCCTTGTGATGAAATCAATATGAGATATCAAAGATTCCAACTCTACTACAAGATTCTTGTGGTATGTCTTTGTTGTATTGAGGCTTTTAATGTTTCTATCAATAGTTTATGCTCCATTTTATTATTTTTAATATGCCATAATATTTTTTTTTGTGTTTTAGGAGGATGCATAGGAATTGTGAGAGGAGTTTGAGGGGGATTTTGTAGGTCGTGTTCTTCAACCTCATTTTTTTCATGCATTTCATCAAGTGGAGGATGGTTTAGATTGGATAAAAAGAAAATTTGACAAATCAAAACCAATTTAAGAAAATATTATTTAATGTTAACTATAATTATAAAAAATGATATAACGTACCTCTTGCACGCCAATGAATTATCAAGGAGGATGAGATGGATATAATTCAACCTAAAATGTAGTCACATTTTCTTTTGCTCACATTTTGCATTCAATGAAAAAAAGGATGAAATGAGGCAACTCTCGAATCTTATACTTTTTTGCCTTTATGTTAGTTTAATGCACACACATTTAGGTTCTAATTTACCAAACCTAATTTTTCCCACATTTACAATGCAACTACATCTTAATGCACTCATATTATAATGAAAGTGCATTTATGTTTAGATTTATGGAACCTAAACATGCTTGTGTTTACAACACAACTAGCTTTAATGTGAGCATGCCATGTTTTTATAATGTGCTTGTCCACATTATCTTTTATTTCACCTCCTAAAAAAATTTAGCCACTTTTTAGCCTTATCAACCATCCTCCCCACATCTTTGTACATATACCTAGTATGAATGGAAGAATAAGGATATGATTTATGCTTACTATTGTAGTGAGCCCTTATATAGAAACTACAAGTGAAACTAGTTAGTTTCATCACTACACATACTAAAGGTTAAGACTAATTTTTTGGGTAATACAAATCTTGGTTGGATTCAAGAAATAAAAAATTGGAAGCCATAATATTGTTGAACATATTAACCTATGCATTAGCAAACATATCATTTGTACTTAAATAATTTAGTCTATTTTGAATAGTGACAACTTAACTTCTTTTCTTGTAAGGCTCTATGAAGTGGTAAATTCTTATGTAAATGATATATTTTGTGGGAAACATGTTTACAAATTGATGTAAGGTATCGATTTGTGATTAATGGTGGAAACCAAGCAAAATAGCTCGAAGATTAACATATAAATGGTTGCTTATGATATCTTGTAAAAAAATTGGTCCCATTTTTGGAGACCATGACACTTTGAATAGTTCTCTTTATGTAGCTGTTGATCTCAAAAATATTTGATCAATTCATATGATGTGATGTACTAAAAACTATGGTATAATACATAATAGTTTTTTCTTTCATACGTTGTATTATACTAGAAGTACTAAAAGTAGAAAAACATGAAGGTTAGCTTCTAAAGTGAAAAAAAATGATGGAAAAATGAGAAGTACAATTTACAAGATTTAGTAAGCACATATTGTGATCAATTCACAAGTATCCAATTCCAATAATGTTTTATTGACTTTGACATAATCGTCAAAGGTTGAAGAATGTTGTTAAGGAATTGGGAACATTGTCTTTTCCTTGGCACAGAAGTAGACCTCAAAAAGTGTGCTTACTATTGTGTTAGGATGAGTATCTTCATTTTGTAAGTCCATACATGTGATATTAGTTGTTACAACTATCTTCTATTCCTCCTTTATGGGTATCTATGGGGATTGCTTTTTGTGTAATTGTTGATAATAATAATACCTATTTAATTCATACGATGTGATGCACTTAAAGTTATGATATAATATAGTAGAGTTCTCTTTTATATATTATATTTTATTATAAGTAGAATAAAATAAACATCAATTTTTAGGATGAGAAAATAAGATGGAAGATAAAGAGGACATATGGCAAGTGGAATTTTTTTAGTATGAAAATATTGAGATAACTATCTACAAAGAAACAAGCTATACATGAGATTAAATAAGATCAAGAGGAAGACTCCCATACACTCTTCATATTAATCCCCATCATTGAAAATTTGAATAGACAATATTGTCTTATTTATTGGCATTGTTGTAGACCCTCAAAAAAATTCTTAGTGTTGTTAGGATGAGTAATTTCATTTTTTGGGCCTAGATCTAGAGTGATCTTAGTTTTTATGCTTGTCTTTGATTTCTCCTTTAAGGGTATCTTGATAATATTTAATTAGTTCATATGATGATATTCACTAAAATCTATGATTTAGTATAACAAAGTTATCTTTAATGTGTCGTGTTATTAGGATAACTAAAATTTGTGCTTATGTACACAGGGAATTGTTTATTCAAGATATATTTCCCATCTATAATAAGTGCATAGGGGGCTCACTAGGAGGACAATATCATATCACATTTGTTCATATTAGAGGGTTTCAATTTGGAAAATAAAATAAAATATGCATCCATGTATTTAGGGGAAGATATGGTTATTTTAATCTATCTTGAGTTAATGTATTGAGGTAGTGATAGTGAATGAATATAATAATATTTATAAATTTGACTTTAATCTTCTTGTGGTCAAAGGTCTATTGAATGTCTTATGAAAACTAAATAAGATTCATTATAAGAAATTTACATGATACATACAATTTATTATGTTGATTATTTGTGTGTTAAATTTCAAATATTTTCTAAAGTAAAGATAAATCATTGTAATTATGACACAATGTGTTTACTAATATCAAGTTTTAGACAAGTAATCTCAAATATTCTCAATGTTAATGTTATCACTAAACTTATATATGATTAATGAGACTCTAATAGAATACTAAACTAAAACACAACATTATTCTCATTCCATTAGTTTGGGGATTATATAATTAATCTTCATAAGAAATAAATGAAAAATACTTATGATTCTTCTTGCTATATATTTACATTTTAGGTAGTGCTTTTATAGCGTGTTAAATTATATATGTTTCATTCAGATTTAACTATGTAGATTTTGAGTCAATCTTCATAGACCCATGTATGGTTCACTGGAACCAATCGCTCATGAATATGAATGATATACTTAGCATTCATTGATGACGCTCATAAAAATAAAGTACACGATTTTCCACAAAACCACCAATCTCAATACTACTCTAACTCAAATACATTTAACCATAAAATTCTCTAACTCATATACATTTAACCATAATTTTTTTCCAAAATCAAACTCATTAATTACAAAAACAAAATTTAAATCTTAATAAAACAATAGAATGCTAAATATTTTCAATACGACTTAATTACAAACGGGTAGTAATAGAGAGCTTGGGTATTTAAAGATGTCTTGAGTGATGAAGGTATTTGTTTGTACTTTATGCACTTGCTTGCGTCTGCTACAATAATCCAAAAAATAATCGAAACAATAATGATATTTATTGAACACGCCAAATAAAATTTTCAGGAGTAGAAGGAGAAAAAATGCAACACAAAGGGCCCATCCGGGTTCGAACCGGAGACCTCTTGATCTGCAGTCAAATGCTCTACCACTGAGCTATAGGCCCTTGACGAATTCGAGTGGTTTATAAATCATATCAAACTAGGAATATATTGATCCTGATTAACTACCGAAAGAACTGAAAAGGTTGATTCAAATATTTGCACGCCAGACTTTTTTCAAACCCTTGGTTGTAATTTTCTATATTATTTATACATATATTTGGAGGATATATATATTTACAAAATTTTAAAAGTTTTTGGGGAAATAAATTATGGACTTCCCTTCTACTTAGCATTAAACATTAGAGGTATTTATTGTCAAATTAATTGTCTCATTTCTAAATAATAAATATGTATTATGTATATTATATAATATATTTAGATTTTTTTTTTTGATGGACGTCATCCACAAATTCGTTTTTGCTATTCGATACAGGGAGCACGAGTCTTCTTGGGCTGAACCTCTTTGGCTAAGAGCCAAGAACTGAGGGGTATCCATTCTGCCAAATTCGCCTGGGGCATGATCCCAACCTCATCCCTTTTTCGGTGTCAGAACCTTTGCACTCAACAAGACTTGATCCCTGGTGGGCTCATTTAGAACCTTTCAACTTCACTAGTAGACCAAGGGCCCATTGACAATTTATTTAGATTTTAGATTTTGAATGTAAATATACTAGCATACATATATTAAATATAAATATATATAAAATACGCGGAGAGTTATCATTATTGAGATGCGTATCCGCAATATCTTGAAAACTTAGATATAAAAACAACCTTTCTATTTTTTTTCTTCATTTTTTTCATGCAAATCATTTCACATTCTAAAAGTAAACTAAATTCTAATTTCAAAAAAGTCAAGTAAAAAAACTTTTGATTTGTATCTTTAAATAGGTTGTTAGGAGAAATAAACCTCTACTTCTAAATTTTTTAGTTCAATTGAATTTTATTGATCTTTAAATTTGAATGAAATCAAGAGAGTATTTTGAAAAGCAAGAAAGATAATATCTTCCAAATAAATTTTTAATAAGACATAACATCATTTTTCTCTAATTTTAAATATAAAACTGTTTTTAAATATATTTTAAGCCTGTTTTAAATTTGTTTGAAAAAGCATCTACATACAATGAATGTAGTTATGCCAGCTACATGTCATTTGAACGTCAAATTCAAGCTAAAGAGTTTTTCCTTACATTGAATTCTGCTTTTTGGTGGATGCCATTATAATACGCCTCTTGACGTATGAAAAAAGATTGTTTGAATATTTTTTTCCAAGCTTGTAAGTTTTATGAAATGAGACTATATTATATTATTATTTATTTCATAGAATTTAAATTTTAATAATGATGTTTGTAATAATGAAAATTATAAATCTTACACATTTTCTTTTGTGTTTTGAATTTATTTTGGTTAGATTACTTCTTATGTAATGCTCAAGCTTATTCAAGTTCAAGCAATTTAAAAACCACTTCCTTTCAAAATATAGACAAATCTTTTCGAAAGAAGGTGAGAAAGGTTTTTCAAGTGCAAAAGAAAAAGATATGTAAAATGCCTCTTCCTTTTTATATTTGTCTTTAATTCCATTTTCGCTAGATTTCTTCTTTTGATATTTAGAAAAATAAATCTTTTTCCATAAATAGATATTTTACTTAGATATTTTCTAAGTAGCATATATACCATAGAAAATTACTAATTTTTTTTAGTTGGGTTAAATTAAAGTAATTATTTTCTCTAATAAATTAACATATTCAACTTAATTAATTTGACTAAGACATAGAGCTCAAACAACATTTTAAAATTTCAAATGCACTTTAAAATATTAATATTTAAATGTATAAGACCATTCCACAATGATAATTAATTATTTAACTTTCACATATGACATATAAATAAATTATAAACATCCTATAATAAATAAACATGGAAATAAAATAAATACAAATGGAAATCAAGAAACAAAGTAAAGACAGGTAAGGAAAGCACATACATTATTAGTGTATTTACAACACATGGATCTAGAGTTGACTTTGATTTGAATTTTGGTTTTAGAGATATCACAAGACACACCACAATTCAAATTGAGTGAGATGGAGAAATACACATAATATATTTCCCTAGATTGAAGTGTCTCTAGATAACCGTGCCGTTGGGGAAAAACTTGTGCTTGTACACTCAACAAGACATCATGCATACTTGCCCCACACAAGATAGTCAAAGAATAATAAAAATACCTAACATGATATATTATAAATAAAATAACATTAATAACTGGATTAATTGAAATTCATTTGAAAATCACACGATCCAACAACATAAATACATACACTACTAATTATAATGGGTATAACACTGAACTAATTAACATGATAGATCACATATAGCGAAAATAGTGGAGTTGAACATTGAAATAATCCAAGCACATAGATAGTCCTTGTGGATGATGAAAATGTGAATCCCAAATAGTAATAATGCAATGAAAGCATAAAATTCACACTTCATCAATCACTCAATAAATCCTAAGATCTCTGCATAAAATCAAATGATAAACAATAATACCATAGCAAAGACCTTAGATTGTTCTATTATTTATTTAATAAATACTTGAATGCTTAATGTAGATTTGCTCTCAAACTTTTAGCATATCAACATGATAAAATGAAGGCTTGATGTTTGATATTAAAAGGGCTAAGATTTGATCATAAGAGTGCTAGAGAGAGATTTTGATAACAAGAGTGCTAGGGGTTTCGAATGAAATGAAAGCTTTTTATTTATATGTTTCATTTGACATTTGATCAATAGCGGAAGATTAATTAGAAAGATCAATGTGTGAGAAAATTTGAGAGAGGGTAGGATAGGTAAATTTGAATTTGATGGAGGGAAAGATTAGAGGAATTAAATAAAATTATTTAATTCAAAATGATAGTTGGAGAAATATATAAATATAAATAATTTATTTTAGAATAAAAAAATTAATTTTATATTTTTTTAAAAGAGAAGTGTTAGCTAATTAAATAAAAATTTAAGATAGATCTTATGAAGTATCTACTCAGTAGAGAAACACTAACAAGCATGTTAACAATATAATATTATAATATTGGGGGAGATGGAGCATGAGGAAGGCAAAAATTTTGCAGGCGATCTGGATGGAGCGAAGAAGGGCTATAAGGAGGAGGTGCATGACAATCGATGAGGGGTTTCACAAGGACAGTGTGGTGGCAAAAAGGAAACATAGGAAATGGATGTGGAGAAGATAGTTTCTCCTGAACAACTGTAGGCAAGGGCGACAAGCGAGGGTTGGTGCCAAAATTTAAAAACCTGCAGGAGGTCAGTTCAACTCGAGCGTGATTGGGATGAGCAAAATTGGAACAAAAGAAGCAATAGAAGGCTAGATCCCCATTCGGGGGCCGAGGAGGCCATTTGTGATGGTGGGACTTTGGTTGGGATTCAGGCAATTGTGGCTCGAGAGATTGGTGTCGGGCTTCACTAGGTGCATTGAATGAGAGGGCTAGAGGTGGTCACACCAGGAAAAAAAACATAGCGAATTTGGTAATAAAATCTAATTTGCTTCAACCATCCATTTCCTTTCTGGAGCAACATGGGTTGATTGTCCGCTGGTATGGGAAAAGTCTGAACTGGGATAGTTTAATTCGTTGGTGGCAAGGCTAGTGGGGGTTGGAAATGAAACTCAAGGTCCTGGCGAATGGATTCTTTGTGGTGGTTTTCCTATCAATTGACATTCGAGAACAAATTTTCAATGGAATCTGGCTTATGGACAGGGTTTGGCTTTTACATTCATAGGTGGAAGTTAGGCTTCGATCCGATGAAGCACCAATTGGAATGGATTCATGAATGGTACAGGCTACCAAATCTTCCCTTGGAGTTTTGGAAGTTGGAAATTTTGGAAAATATTGGTAACCATTTGGGGAAATTTATTTGTGTGGAGGAAAGAGTCGATCAGGATGGGGTGAGCACATATGTGCAAATTTGCATAGAATGAAAGCCTAATAGCTACTTTTGGAAAGAGATCAAGCTGTTCACAAATTGGGGCAATTTGATTCAACCCTTGATCTTGGACATGAATACAAAGAATGAGCTTCTGGACACTATTGGGTGGAGGTCGCAAGATAATAGAAGTTGTGGCCCTCCCCCTATCCAACCAACCATGAACCAGGCATAGGGAATATGGGGAGTGGTGGCAAAGATCTTGGTATTGAGCCACAGAGTGTCTCTCTGTTGAAGCCTATGGAGAATTGGAATGGCTCTCCTATGGTAGAGGGGGAGAATTTGGAGGAATTAGGATCAATGGATGGTGGGATGAACCCCCAGTTGGACCAGGGCAAAGATTTGGCATTCCAAATTTTGAATTAAAAAATTATAGAAGCTTTGGAAGCCATGGAGCTGAAATTCAAGAAGGATGACTTAGATTTGCTAATGGAGGTTGGGATTGAACTTGCTAAAATCACAAAATATGCTAAAGTAGGAGCGATCCCCCTTGGATTTGAGGAAGAGTTGGTGGACTGGATGCATGGTATCCATTTGAACGAAGAGCAACAAGATGTTGCAGCTAGACCTTGTTCTTCCCCAACATGGGAAATAGAAAAATGTGTCAAGGTTACGGGCGAGTTAGGAATATGTTAGAAAGAACCGTGAGAAGCTTCCCTATATTGTGGAAACAACAAGCATCGCGACAGGATTCCTAACTAGGAGAAATTGAAATGGGACGAGGAAGCCTATGGTCAACGAAAGATCAATGAAATGCTCAAAGTAGGGAAGGGTGAAGCCGTTCTTGAACAACCATGGAGATCGTTACCTGGAATGTTAGGGGCTTGAATGCCCCTAACAAGCGATGCATCATTAGGCATCAGTTGGCTGAATTTTAGACTGACATATGTTTGGTTCAGGAAACTAAACTAGCTGAGTTAGAAAAAAATAGCTTATATAAAAAATTGTATGGTTGGAATGGCATCGGGATGAATGCAAATGGTGCCTCTGGAGGGATTTTGACGCTGTGGCATTTGCAAAGCGTGTGTTTGGAGGAGTTAATCTCTGCCAAACACTGGATGGCATGTAAGGTAAAAGTCTTGCCTCCAATTTAAATTTCATCCTAATTAATGTTTATGGTCCAGTCTCCTGTATTCAAAAGAGGGAATTATGGCACAAATTGAGTAACCTATGCAAAGATTTTGCATTGGAATTCATCATTCTGGGTGTTGATTTCAATTCCATATTAAGATCAAATGACAAGAAAGGTGGCATTAGGAGGAGGTTACAGTCCCAAATTGATTTTGAAGGCTTTGTAGATGCCAACACTTTGTTTGAGGTTAGCACAAGTAATGGAATGTTCACATGGACTAATAGAAGGGCGAGCTTCTCCAACATCACATAAATATTGGATAGATTCTTTTTTAAAGGTGATCTACGTACTTTCCCATTCACTCTTGAAGGTAGACTTCTTTCCGGGGTGGTTTGGATCGCTTCCTGGTGTTGTTAGATATTGTAGGGGAACGATCTCTTGTGCACTGTCCTTTCAAGTTTGAAAAAGTGTGGTTCCATGACCCCCATTTTCTTGAACTGGTATAGCAGTGGTGGTCTGGCCACAATCCAGGTGGTTCGAAGATGTACAATTTTGTGGAAAAATTGAAATTTGTTAAACAATAATTGAAAATATGGAATAAGGAGTGCTTTAAAAATATTTTTGAAGAGAAGGGGGACACTGAGGCAACCTTACATTCTTTAAATGAAGTAGTAATCAAGTAGGGGATGGATTTGGATAGGTTTCATCAGGAAACATAGTTGCTAAATAAATTAAAGGATTTACTTACCAAAGTGTAAACCTTTTGGTGGAAAAAATTAAGGGAATTTTGGTTGTGTGGAGGTGACAAGAACACTAAATTCTTCCAATTCTACAAAAACTAGGCAAGAAATAAATAGGATCTCTTACATTTAGAACCGCGATGGAAGATTGTTGGAAAAGATTGAAGACATCAGGCTGCCACAATGGAATTCTTTTAGGCCCTTCTAAATGAACCAGCTAGCTCTAGTCCACAAGATATGTAAGCCCTCATAAGTGGCATTTTGTGAATCATCACAGATGAACAATAACACGATGCTTCAAAGAAAATTTACATAAAAAGAAATTAAGGTGGCCCTCTTTTAGCTAAGCCTAGACAAGGCTCTTAGGCTAGATGGGTTCTCGGCTGGCTTCTTTCAAAAGTGTTGGGACATTCTTGGCAAAGATATGGTAGAAGCAATTGAAGATTCAAGGAGTTCAAGGAAGGTTTTGAAAGAAGTCAATAATAATTTCATTGCATTGATCCTGAAAAGAGAGAAACCAGATTCTTTGGATGATTTTTGACCCATTTCCCTTTGTAACATAGTCTATAAATTCATAGCCAAAACAATTTCCAATAGGGTCAAATGCATCTTACCACATATAATCTTCGAGGAGCAAACGGGTTTCGTGCAGGGAAGATCTATTTTTGACAGGGTTATAATTGCACAAGAGGCGATTCACTCAATTCAAACGATGAAGAGAAAGGTAATGTTGATCAAGCTGGACATCAAAAAGGCCTACAAAAAAGTGAATTGTTGCTTTCTCTTCAAGGTCATGAAAGCCTTCAGGTTTGAAAAATGTTGGCTAAATTGGATTTTTGATTGGATTTCGAGCCTGATATTTTCTATTCTACTGAATGGCTCGTTGAAAGGTTTCTTCAGTGCTTCTAGGGGACTTAGGTAGGGGGACCCCCTATCTCCCTTCCCTTTCATAATAATGGCTGAAGCCCTTGGTCGTGCTTTCTCATTGGTAAGATCAGATGGGCATCTGAAGGGTGTTCAGATCACGAGAGGGGTCCCTGAGGTCACTCACCAACAGTTTGCTAATGATAATATGTTGTTTGGAATGTCTACAGTGAAGGAAGCAAAGGGCTTCAAGCAAATTATGGATCAATATTCTTGGGTGTCTGGTCAGGAGGTGAGTCAAACTAAATCTAAGATCCTTTTCTTCAATACTGACGTTAGAAATGAAGTACAAATTTTGTGAACTTTGGGCTTTTGCAAAGGCAAGCTCCCATGCAAATATTTGGGCCTTCTGTTGGAAAAAGGGGTGCAACCGAGGAAGCTCTGGGAACCTGTGATTGAGAAGATTAGTGCAAGACTTGCTTCATGGAAAACCAAGTGGCTATCTTGGGCTGGTAGACTAACAATGTTGAAAGCAGTAATTGCAGCAATCCCTATTTTCATGCTATCTTGTCTACCATTTTCAAGTGGGGCGAGCAAAGAAATCAATCAAAAGATGAAGCTTTTTTTTTTGGCAAGGGAATTCTGATCAACAAAAATTCTAGCTGATTAAATGGAAAAAGGTTTATGAAAGGAGGGAGGCAGATGGGTCTGGATTGAAGAATTTGATGCTTCAGAATCAAGCCTTATGCGTAAAATTAGTCTAGTAAATTCATTCTAAACCAAAGTTGAAATGGGTCAAGATTGTGAAAGAAAAATACTTACATGAAGAAGAAAATAACATTTTTACAACGAACTCCCTTCCAAAAGGATCGAGAATTTGGAACTTTCTCTGTAGCTGCCATCAACCGATTCTAAGTCATTTGACTTGGGAAATTAGAGGGGGTCGCGAGGCTCTTTTTTGAGAAGATTGTTGGGAAGGGTGTGGAAAAATGGAGGCTATAGCTGAATTGGCCCAGGTTCGGGAAGTAACCAAACATGTTTGGGGTAACTAGGTGTGTGATTATTGGGAAGCTACTCAAGTTGATGGCATCCCCAACTACAACTGGAAAAAAGCTAAAGGATTTGGGCTTGGATCCTAGACAAGTTTCAATTTATGAAGAAGCAATGGTAGGAATGGAAGTATGCCCAACACAAGGCAAGGATGTTATGAGGTGGAACGCTTCTCCAATTGGGATATATAATGTGAAGGATGGGTATAGGGTGTTGGTGGGTTTGGAGCAGCCTATCCCTCAACTCCCAACTGCACTATGTTGGAGCCTAGATTGTCTTCCTAAAGTAGGAATTTTCACGTGGGTTGTAGCATAAGGAAGGGTCCTCACGACTGAAAGGTTTGCTCAACTTGGATATTTGGAACCCTCAAGGTGTGTCTTGTGCAAGAGGGTGGAAGAAACAAGCGATCATTTGTTTGTCAATTGCCCCTAGGACCAACATTGTTGGACCTAGTTGTGTGCAAAGCTCCAATGGAAGATTGCGTTGCCAAATAACCTTAGGAGCTTACTTTTGGGGTGATCGATACACATGAAGAATACAAAGTTTGGGAGTTTGTAGATCATGAGTCCATATTTGTTTCTATGGGAGCTCTGGAAAGAGAGGAATATACGTATCTTTCAGGATAAGGTGATGCCTAGGGACTCTTTACTGAACAAAATAGAGGCAAGCATTGTGGAGACGACAAACACTTGACTTCTAGAAAGGAAAGGAAATATGGGAACTTGCACACCTTGGGATGGCCTAATGCAGAATTTTTGGAATGGGCTCAAACTCCCACCTCATATTGGGGTTGGGGGTCCAACAACGAAGTTGGAAAGGATGTCCATTGTTTGGAGTCCTCCGAAGGTTGGGTGGTTGAAATTAAATTTTGATGGGGCAGCCCAACGCAATCCAGGTGTGTCTGGTGCAGGTTGTATTATCAGAGACTGGAAATCCAAATGTGTGGGAAGGTTAGCATCACCCCTCTTGACTAGCACTAACAATGCAACATAAATACAAGTGGTGATCCTAGGTCTTCTCCTTTGCAGTGAATTGAAGGTAAATAACTTAGTTGTGGAAGGGGACTCTTCTTTGGTCATAAATGCACTCAAAACTAGGTAGTTAAGCCACTGGAAATTGAATTCTAGTCTAGAAGTTGCTCTAGACCTTCTGGATGGGTTTGAACTAGTGGTTATCAATCATATTTTCAGGGAAGGAAATATAGAGGTCGATGCCTTGTCAAATCTTGGGGCGGATGGCATTCACATTCGGGAAGTGGCTCTGAGGATCTAACTTCTTTCCCCTCAAGATATGTGGGCGGATGGGCAGGCGACTTGCCACGCTGGAGGAGGAAAGTCTGTCTTGAGGGGTGGGGTCGTGGTGGCAGCGAGTTAGCAAGGATTTTGTGCTGACATGTCGACTATTTGTTTGTGCCTCTGAATTATGATGAAAAGTACAGTAATCATAACCCGATTTTATTATTTTGATGGCTTTGGTTTTGGAGTGATTTCATGGGTGGTTAAGGTCATGTCAGGGTAGTTCAACATTATTTTATCACATGCCCACTCATCCGAATGGTGGTAACTCTATCTTTTCTGGCGTCCTTGAGATGATGCGATGTACAGAGTAATAATGTTGGCAACTCCATCCTAGCTATTTGTAAGGTTGGAAAGGTCGTAAAAAATATCAAATTCTTGTCTTCTCTCTGTGGGAATTTTGCTAAGTGCAAGTTGCAATGGAGGAGTGCTCTAAATTTATTGTGGATATTTCGGTTGACTCGGTTGCTTGCTTTAGGTCAGACACTCCAATTTCCTTGGAGATGAAGGATCGACAAAATGCTTTCAGGTGGGTCATTGACCAACACCTCAAGCGCATTATGCTCAATATAGATCCTCTCACCGTGGTGGTTGTGAAGATGATTTTAGGGAAAGGGCACTTAGAAGACAAGGAATATTTTAGGACGAATTCACATATTGTATCGTGTTTCCTAGCTTCGATCCTGGATAGCCGAACTCCAAAGGAAGAGGCAAAGGCATTGGTGGGAAATATTTTCAAGAAAAGTTTACTAGGTGGTTTGGATGATACTTTGAAGGAAACCTTTCCTAGTAGAGGTATTCCAAGACCCTGGGATTTGGATATGGTTAAAATTAATGGTGAGGTGGTAAAGCTCTATCCTTTCCTTCTAGATTTAAAAGGAATGTCGCTGATGAAACATAGAATGGTGGTGGCGGTTGCAGTCAACTTCTTGCAAAAGATCTTCTGGATGGTGGTGGTGAATGACTTCAAATGGGTCATGGAATTCAACCATTTTCCCAAAGAAAATGGCTTTCTATAAGGTTTGGTGTCAAAGGGTAGGGTTTGGGTCTAGTGTCTGTTGTTGCATAAATTTTAGTTTTTTGTTAACATGTTGCAAGTGGAGCATGGCTTAGGGCCACCTTTTGGTTATGTAATTACTTAGGTTTATAAGGGTAGCATGGCTGCTTGGAAGTTTGTTTATGGGTTGGGTTGTATGGTTGATAGTTAGTAGTGTTTGTAGTCACAGTCTCGGGCTAGGATGTGGGGTGGGCCGAAAATGCCCTGTATCTTTGAAGGTCTCTAGTTGGGTTTCCATGGTTGTTGTTCACCTGCTGAACAGAGGCACATACCTCTCTTTTTTTGGCAATATAAAACTATCTATATTACAAAGCAAAAAAGAACAAGTAGGAAAAATGGGTAATGCTCCTTAGTGAGTCTGACATAGAGTACACAGAAAGAAAATCAATCAAGGGACATGCCATTGCTGATCAGTTAGCAGATGCTCCTACATAGGCATTCCAACCTCTCATAACAAAGTTCCCTGACGAAGCAATCTTCAAGCTAGATACATCTACAACGTGGAAGATGTACTTTGAAAAATCCTACACACAACATGGTTCAAAAGCTAGTGTCTTATTTATCGCACCACAAGGGAACACTATCCCTAAGTCATATATAATTTCCTTCTCGTACACAAACAACATTGTTGAATACGAAGCTTTGCTAACAAGTCTAAGGGAAGCTATCAGATGGAAACTCAAAAACTTGCATGTCTATGGAAAATCACAGTTAGTGGTTTGACTAGTCAACAACGAGTACGAGATAAAGGATGAAAAATTGGTTTAATACAAGAAAATGGTGGATATTCTATGAAAACTAGGGAAAGGGGGGTCAATTCAATCTGTAGACATCTAGATTTAATCACTTCCATATGATTAAATTTGCTGCCTTCTTGTCTATCACATTAATATTAATTTATTAAATTAATATTACACCTTTCGCCTCACATTGGTAAAGTATTTAACTTAATAATTAAATGCTTTATCTTTCACCTTTTTCCTTTCTAAATTAAATAAATACACTAATTTATTTAATTTAGTCATTTTTCCCCTTTTGATTTTAAATCAATTTAAAATTCTTCATTTCTCTCTCCTTGTCACATCCTTGCCCTAATATGAATTAATTTAATTAATTCACGATTATGATGTGCATTCTCTTAATCAGAGATTGATGTCACATCCTCCTACATTTGCCACTTGCCTCTAATCTTCCATTAATTAGCCTAATCCAATGTTTGCACAACCTTAACCAAGGTCATTAGCTATTTCTAGCACCACTTTTTGGTCAATACTTCCATTTTTTTCCTTTTTAGATGTTGACTCTCCTTCCCATGAGAATTTTTAATTCTCATTTATTTATCCCATGTCTCTCTCCTCCCTATGTGAATTTTTAATTCACATTCCATTCTTCCAAGACTTCTAGAACCTTGGACTTGTCACAATCTCCACATGTGACCAAGTCCCACCTTTTTGGAGCCCACCTTTTATCCTCTAGATCATCCTATGAATGTGAATTTTTAATTCACACTTATCCCCCCAACCACCTTTCACTTTCCCATGTAGATTTTTGAGGAATTCCAAAATTCTTCAAGTGTCTCTTTCACTCCCACTTGGGGACAAGAAATCCCTTTTTGTGGAAATCTTCTCACTCCCCAAGGTGCATGTCCTTTTTCCACCTCATGTACCTTCTTGACAACTCATCTCCACCTCATATCCCTTTATCCACTTCACCCTCCACATGTCAAGATGTGAGGGATTGTGGGTTCTCAACCCACCATAGCCCTTCATCTTGGCCTTGTTGGAGCAATTTTGACCGTTGAATTCTCTAGAGAATTCAAATTCTCCTATAAATACCCCCTCCTCAAGGGCATTTTCAACACTTTGCATTTTGATAACTACATGCTGTCCATTTGAATCCTCTAGCCTTTTCAATCATTTAACCATCTTTGTTAATCATTTTGCATATTGAAGCTTGCATTTTAGTCACTCAATCCATCATCTAAGGAGCACACAATCAATTCCAAGCAAGGGCCAATCAAGGAGAAATCAACAGCAAGGAAGGTGAAATCGTTTGTGTTTTATTTAGTCCATTTTCCTTATTGTTTATCACTCTTTTGGCTAATCTTGAGGTGTCTTTGGTATTTTATCACTTGCATTTTTAAGTTGTTTTGCATATTTAGAGTAGGATAGATATCAAGGTATACATTTCTGGCACGCCCGGTGGGACCCACAAACGGGTTCTTATATTTAACCCTTATTTTAGCTAAGAATTGTGCAGGAAAAGGTCGCAGAAAGGCGGAAGTGCCCCTATTTCTGCCGCAGAAAGGTGGAAGCGCCCCTGTTTCTGCTGCAGAAAGGCGGAAGCGCCCTCTGCCTTGTCGTAGAAAGGCAGAAGCACCCTCTGCCTTGCTGCAGAAAGGCGGAAGTGCCCTCTGGTCTGTTCCAGAAAGGCGGAAGCGCCCCACATCTCAAAGTTTTACTTTTCCTCTAACGAGTTAGCTGTGATTAGGGATAAATTTAAAAAGATTTTCTAACACGTTTCTTACAGTGGGAGGGGCACAACTTTCTTGTTTTCTTGGAAATCTAACTAGTTTGTTGCAGAAAGGCGGCAACGCCCCACCTTGTACGTAGCGCCCCACCTTGTACGCAGTGCCTCGCTTCTTATGCAGCGCCCCACCTTGTACGCAGCGCCCCACCTTTTGCGCAGCGCCCTCTGCCTTACCGCAGAAAGGCGGCAGCACCCTCTGCCTTACCGCAGAAAGGCGGAAGCGCCCTGATTTTTGTTGCAGAAGGGCGGAAGCGCCCCAAAACAACACAGTTTGGAAGGTAAAACAGTCATTTTTGCTTCGTTTTTGCTCCCATTTTTTGCTGTTTTCAAATAGTAACCCTCTAACATCATTTTGGCAAGGATAGTGGTGTTTTTTGCTAATGTTTTGCAGCATTTTGTGGCAAAATTTGACCAAGGACGAAGAAGAAGATAGCTAACATTTGCTTGCAATGCCCATTTACTTGATCAAATTTTTTTTGAAAAAAAAAAAAAAGTTTTAATTGTCTTTGCTGCTTTCGAACATAGTCTAATTAGGGGGATTGAACTTTGCTGCTTGCTGTGATTGCTTGTTTTTGTGTTACCCAAGGGGGCATTAACTCGTTTTCGCTTTCCCCTTGCACTTCGTGTGAGCCTGGGGAGTAGTTGGAGACAGTTAGTGTCTTCTTCCTAGTGGGACCTGCTTGGGGATTTCATCACCCCAAGGGATGATTCCAACCACGTGTACCGGCGGGGTATATAAAGGGGGGAGAACGAAAGTTGTACCCCAATCTAGTCGCGTCGTAATTGGCGGAGCGTCAAAACTAGGGTGATACCTAGATAGACGTGAAGAGTTGGTCCGAGCCTTTCAGTATCTCGCTAGGGTTCCCGACTCACGCTTGTGATGGACTGGTGTTCACGGTTGTGTCTCACGTACCGAGAGTATATTGAGGACTCCCTAGAAGCCTTGTGCATCCTAGATTAAGACTTTGCCTTGCCATACCCTTAATATTAATCATAGGATTGTGCTTGCTTGAAGTGTTTTCTGTGAAAGACCTGTGAAATCTTTGACACTTTGGCCTTACTATCATTTTTTCGTCCTTGCCATAGCCTTTACCATCGAAATCAAGTCCTGATCCCGCTGCAGAAAGGTGGAAGCGCCCTTGATTCTGCTGCAGAAAGGTGGAAGCGCCCCTGTTTCTGCTGCAGAAAGGCGAAAGCGCCCCTGTTTCTGCTGCAGAAAGGTAGAAGCGCCCCTGATTCACTGCAAAACGCTGCCTACGCCCCTGATTCACTGTAGAACGCTGCCTACGCCCCTGATTTTGCTGTCAACGCCCTGAAAGTACCCCATTCAGATTCATTTAGCCTCTAAATCACCACTTAATTGTTCCCAACTATTATCCCATTATCCTAAGTCTCCATTTTATCATTTTAACCCTCCCAAAACCTCCATTTTATCCATTTAAACCCCCATTCTATCACTCCAAATTTTCACGAATCATCTTTAATCTACCTTTTCATTTTAATTTTCCATTCACAAGTCAATACCCTCACCTAACAAACATCACAACGTTACCATTCACACCTCCTAAACACCACCCATAGCCAAACCGCCCCAACCTTGCATTACAAAGTGGTTACCTAAATTGACTATAGCGCTTGAACTTGATTATTGGTCTTTAACTTCGACCCCAATCAATTTACCTCCATCTTGAGGTGAATTCGGTGTTGTAAGTTATCATCCATGGCCCAATCAATCCATTCCTAGCTTAAGGTGGATTCGGTGCCGTAATCATCCTATTAATCAATCAAAGCTCTAGGGTCACTAAGGGTAATCCCACGCGATCAAGCTTAAGGTCCCTCTCTTACATCTTCCAATCCAATCCCAATCCAAAATCCTAATCAAATCAAATCCCATCCAATCCAAATCCAATCCAATCCAAATCTGATCCAATCGAATCAAATCCAATCCTAATCAAATCTAATCTAATCCAATCCAATCCAAATCCGATCCAATCGAATCAAATCCAATCCTAATCAAATCAAATCCAATCCAATCCTAATCAAATCCAATCCAATCCAATCAAATCCAAATCCAATCCAAATCCAATCCAATCCAATCAAATCCAAATCCTAAATCTAATCAAATCCAATCCAATCCAACATATCCCAACAAAATCTGATCCAAAATCCAAACCCCATCTAAATCGCACCTTACCCAATCATAATCAAATCATTTGACAAGGTCATTAATCCGCTCATCTCACATTTGCATGCCCGTTCAGACCCGTTCACAAGCAAAGAAGATGGCCGACCGTCAAGCTCAAAATGCCCAATCCAACAATCCTTAAGATCCCAAGAACACCTCATCAGATCCCAACAAAGGTACCGACATCACTCATGATCCCCATAACGATACTTCATCACACTCCAACACTGAGAATCAGAATAACTCGCCACATGGAGAAGAGAGCATGGTTAATCAACCTGAACTCACACTTGAGGAACATTTTAGTAATCCTGCCAATGTGCAAATGACCGACCGTTTGCTTGCGAAACATGGGGAAGAAATCTTGGCCCACTTGATTGAGAAGGGTGTTAAACCTCCCTCCAATGTTGACTTGTCCAAATACAAGGGTGCCCCATCTCACGTACTCCAAGGGTCCCAAAATGCACCCGAAGGTTCATACTTTTCCAATGTTCCTCCAATTGAGGGTTGGCATCAACCTGAATTTGGCAATGCCATCCTTTATCAGGTTAATTATCCCCCACATACTGCGACCTCAGTTATAGGTGGATCTCAGGGGCCCGATCCCAATAATCCTTTCGCTTATGGCATGCCACAAAACATTCCGCAACCTCCGCCATTAACATTAACCGCACCCCCTCCTTTGAACCAGCCTACAGTCAATATTGGGGGTACCTCCTTTGCTACATCGCTTCCGCCTCCTGGGACCACCAGCACACCATGTCAACAGGTTCCCCCGCTTACCATTCCGCCTCAAATGCCTCCACAAGGCACACCCCAGCTAAACATTCCAAGTGGAACCCAACAACCTCTTTCACAAAATGTACCCACACAACCTCCGCCGTCTCATCCGCAACAAGCTATACCCAATACTTTGACCTCTTCACAACAACCATCCTACCAATCACAAGGCAATCCATCTCAACCGCCTACCTAAACCATATCTCCCTTTCTTGCGTCCCTTTTGCGTCCAAAGGTCCAACCACAAGATAATATCCCGCCTCAGTCCACATAGCACTCGACGCCACAACAACAACCTCCACAACACTACTACTCCCATAACCAACAACAATTTCCCCAACAATCGCTTTATACGACCTCCCTTCCATCACAACAATACCCCCAATACCAACAAATCAACGCGCAACGTCCCATCCAAGTTTCCCAACAACTTGCCCCACACTCTTATCAAACAAATCCATATTATGTCCCACAACAACAACCCCCATATCAACAGAATCCCCCGTCTTACCAGCAAACCATGTCATCATCCAATCATTCAAACCCGCATTTCAACAATCCGACACCCTTTCAACAAGATCCCTCATCTTTCTATCATCTATATCCCCCCAACCCACCACCAGCTAGCTCGGACTTGTTGGAAATCAAAGCTGCCCTTAAGGACCTTCAAGCAGGGGGCACAAAACAATCATTCAAATTTGAAGATATATGCCCATATCCGTTCGATCCATCCATCTCATTGATCCCATTCCCTAAACATTTCGAGATTCCAAAATTTGACAAATACAAGGGAGACAAAGACCCTAAGGCCCACTTGCAAGAGTTTTATGCACAGTGTCAAGAAGTCATGTATAGTGATAACTATCTCTTACGTCTGTTCCCAAGAAGTCTAGCAAGCCATGCCCTAGATTGGTTCATGACTCTTGAAAAGGGGTCTATAAAAACTTTTGCAGACTTATCAGAACAGTTTGTATCCTACTTCTCCTTCAATTTGCGGAAGGATACTGACACCTTAGATCTCTTGAAAGAGAAACAACGGGATGGAGAAACCTTTACCAGCTACCTCCAACGGTGGCGTGCATTAGCAAGTCGAATGAAAAATCCTTTGAAAGAAAAAGACATGGTCACTCTTTTTGTGGAAAATTCACATCCCGATATGGCCCACAATTTTAGACTACACTGTGTCACCACTTTCGCTGAGATAGTGGAAAAGGGACCTATCCTTGAACGTGCCCTTATCGCCAAAGGACACATCAAAATACACAGTCATGACAAAGAATGGTCATTCGGAGATAAATCATGATTTTGGAACAAAAACAAAAATGCAGTGAATGACGGAGTGACAGACACCAAACATGTCCAAGTGGCTAATGCATCCCAAGGGCAACAACAGTCTGTACCCAACGCCATATCAGTACGCAGGGGGCACCTCATCCCCCTCAGCAGTCAAATCAAAGGAATCAAGGGAACACCAAACGTCAATACACCCAATTGGGTGAACCCTTAAGTGTCATTTTCAATAAATTGTTGCAAATCAATTACCCCATCACATACCCTGTCACCAAACCATTCGATGAGTCCAAACCCAAGCCGGCATGGTTTAAAGAAAATGAGTATTGTGACTTTCATAAAATCAAAGGACACTCCTTGAATAAGTGTCAGGGTTTAAAAAATTATGTCCAAGATCTCATTGATCGAGGAGATATCAAGGTTGACCCCAGTCAACCTTCATCCTCCAATGCTTAACTGCAAATCTATCAAAACGCCTTCCCAAACCATAGTCAAGGTCCTAGCACCTCCACTAGTCATCCCCAAAATAACAGCACCAATAATGTGAATTACAAGAATGTGCCCTTCAATTATGAAGGCGTTATTCATTGCATCGAGCAGGTGGAACCCCGAGTATCCATGATACACGTTAAAGCCAAAGACCCTCAATGTGCTGTGACTACGCGACGGGCCCGCATCACCGTCCCTGCAGCCTCCACACCCATCCAACCCGCTCCTGTGAACTCTCAATATAACATCCTTGATCACCTAAGGAAGACCCCCGCTCATATATCTATTCTGGATTTGCTTAAGTCTTCCCCGGTACATCAAGAGATCCTCAATAAAGCCTTGCAGGAAACCCATGTCCCAAACGACATCGACCCCACACAATTCCAAGCTTTGGTGGGACACTTGGCTTTGTCTCACCACCTCCACTTCAGCCAAAATGATATGCCCAACATTGGCATCAATCACAACCGCCCCCTACATATCGAAGTCATAATTGCCCGTCATAAAATAAAAAGGGTCTTGGTAGATAATGGCTCTGCCCTTAATCTATGTACTTTGAAATTCATAAAACAGATAGGGTATTCTCAAGCGGACCTAAGCAACCAGATAATTACAATCAAGGCTTATGACAATGCAGAAAGAAATTCAGAAGGAATTATCAGTCTCCCTATCCAAGTGGGACCTGTGCTCCAGTATACTACCTGCCATGTCCTTGATCTGGACTTACCGTATAATCTCCTCCTTGGCCGCCCATGGCTCCATGCTATGCAAGCTGTTCCATCCACATACCATCAATGCCTCAAATTCCCAGTTAACGAACAGGAGGTCACCATCTATGCCGACCCCCAACCATTTGAGTATTGTCAAGCTTTAGAAGCATCTTTTCCCCATTTACATTATTGTCCTGGGGTCGAAATGGGGGCCTCCCAGTCATTATCCTCCAATCCATCATCCTCCAATCCATCATCTACCGTAATCACCACTCCATCCTCCGCCACTAATCCTTCAGTCACTGGAGTCCAGATCATTGACAAAGGGTGCGGTGAGTATGAAATGCATACGGCTCTTAATGTAGCCACCATGCCACTGTCACCACATGAGTACGGTCAACCCTCACATGCTATACAAATGGAAGACAAGATCATCACCTTCAGCGGTAAAAACATTCCTACTACCACTTTCAGGTCCCCGAGTGTCAAGGTCGATGCGCCAGAGGAAGACATAAGTCAGTGGGTCTACCGCGAAGAGCCCGAACCAGAAACTCCTCTAAAGAAATATTTTCAGGAAAAGTATCCTTGGCCAATAAAGTTCGTGGAAAAGCATAACTACCAAGGTAGAGGCCTAGGAAAAGAGGAACAAGGGCGATTGCAACCTATTGATACACAACAGTTACCAAAGAAGGTAGGAATTGGGTATGACAACAAACAGAAAAGCCCTGCAACGTCATATAATACTTCCAATAGTATCACTATGGACGATGGCTCATTGGAAGACATACCCGAGGAGGAATCCATCATACATGCATATGATGATGTCGATCACATTGATTTATCCTCCATGTTCGAATGCCTATCTGTTTGCACCATCAGCCTATCCCTCTGTCACCCTGAACTCATTGACTGGGACCTACACAACACCACACCTGTCAGTATGACTACGGACACCTACGTCAACCTTATGGGATTGGGGGAGGATGAACACTCCAGTCGCAAAAATAAAAATCAGAAAAATAAAAAGAGGTCATCTAGTGAAAACCTCCCTGAGGCGCTTCCTGACCTAGAAAAAGTAAAAATAAAGGACGCATCTGATGGTGAAAACCTCGAAGAGGCACCAGAGGATGGAGATGTTCATCTTCCCCTTATGGGCACTCAACTATCTGCCAGGTCATCTATCCTGATTGAAGAAACATAAGAAGTCAATTTGGGAACTGCTGAAAGTCCGAAGATCACCTATGTAGCCAAGTCACTCTCCGAACAAGAGTATCCGATCTTTGTGCAGCTAATCCGAGAAGGAATCATCAACTTTTCCTGGTCATACTCAGACATGCCAGGCTTAGACCCTGCTTTAGTGGTACATCACTTAGACATTCACCCAGATGCCAAGCCTGTCAAGCAAAAACTCTGAAAGATGCACCCGCAAGTCGCATTGTTAGTTAAAAAAGAATTGGAGAAGTTACTAGACGTGGGTTTTATCAGACCTATTGACTACTCCGAATGGATCTCCAACATAGTGCCGGTTGCTAAACCAAATGGTGACATTCGGGTCTGCACAGATTTTAGGGATCTCAACAAAGCCTGCCCAAAAGATGATTTCCCTCTTCCTAATATTGACATGTTGGTTGACCTAACAGCAGGACATGAGATGTTGTCCCTCATGGATGGCTTCTCCGGTTACAACCAGATCCGAATTGCACCTGAAGACCAACACAAAACTGCCTTCACAACTCCTTGGGGCACCTTCTGCTACAATGTTATGCCCTTCGGTCTCAAAAACGCAGGGGCAACATATCAGAGAGCCATGACGGTTATCTTCCATGACCTCATCCATATCATCATGGAAGACTATGTTGATGACCTGTTAGGGAAGTCCAAGACACGAGCAGAACATCCGGCCATCCTGAAGAAGATATTTGAACGGTTAGAACATTATAAGTTGCGGCTGAATCCAAAAAAGTGTGTCTTCGGGGTCACATCAGGGAAATTGTTGGGTTTCATTGTCTCTCGTAGAGGTATTGAAGTTGATCCTGCCAAGGTAAAGGCTATTCTGGACATGCCACCCCCACGCAATCTAAAACAATTAAGGAGCCTCCAGGGAAAGATGCAATCTATCCGTCGGTTCATAGCCTAGCTCGCAGATAAATGTCAACCTTTTACCCATCTTTTGAAGAAGGATTCCACTTTCCGCTGGACAACACAGTGTCAAATGGGTTTTGATAAAATCAAGGAATATTTAGCTCATCCACCGATTCTGATGCCGCCTATTCCCGGAAAACCCCTCCTTCTCTACATCTCTGCTACCTCAGTCGCACTGGGGGCATTATTGGCGCAGCATGATGAGTCACTCAAAGAAAGGGCAGTCTACTACATCAGCAGAACACTAGTCGGCTATGAGTTAAATTACTCTCCTATGGAAAAAGTGTGCCTTGCGCTAGTCTTCAGTACACAGAAACTCCGCCATTACATGCTCAGTCACCCGATCAAATTAATTGCTAAAATTGATCCTTTGAAATATCTGTTATCTAGAACCACTTTGACTGGTCGCATGGCCAAATGGGTCATGTTACTAAGCGAATTTGACATCAAGTATGTAGAGCGCAAAGCTATTAAAGGACAGGTTATTGCTGATCAATTGGCTGAAGCACCACTAGTAGATGCCTACCCAATAGACACCGAATTCCCGGATGAAGGAATCTACACAGTAATAGAAGCACCAACTTGGACGTTATACTTTGATGGCTCATACACTCACAGTGGATCTGGGGCAGGAATTCTATTAGTCACCCCTCAAGGTGACTACATCCCAAAATCATTCAGGATAGCGTTTCCTTGCACCAACAATATGGCGGAATATGAAGCCCTCCTCACCGGCCTTAGAATTGCAAAACAGTGGCACATTACACATTTGAAAGTCTTTGGGGATTCCTTGTTGGTTATCAGACAAGTTAATGATGAATTCCTCACAAAGGATGACAAACTGCTACCCTATAAACGCATGGTGGACGATTTCAAGAAATATTTCACCTCCATACAGTTTGACCAAATCCCTCAGGTGCAGAATAAAGCAGCAGACGCCATGGCCACTATTGGCTCTTTGATTGACATGCCCAAGGATCGGACAGAGTGTGAGTTTCTGGTTGAACAATTGTTAATCCCCGCATATGATGTACCTGACACTGACATGGTGTGTGATATTGTAGGTCCTGTCTCCCTGTGGTACCAAGACATATATACTTACCTCCGTGAGAATACCATACCCCCTGAACTTACACGCAACCAACGTAAATCCTTTATCCATCGTTCATCCTGATACATCATCGTTGGTGATACGCTTTATCGTCGCGGGTATGATGGAATCCTCCTGAGATGTCTGAATGAGACCGAAGCCCAAACGGTACTAACGGAAGTACATGGTGGTATTTGTGGGGCTCACTCAAATGGTATGGCTCTGGCCAAAAGAACCTTGCGGGCTGGATATTACTGGCCTACATTGGAACATGATGCTTGCGAATTCGTGAAGAAATTCCTTCCCTGTCAACAACATGCGGATTTGATCCATGCCCCGGCACAAGATCTTCAACCTCTATTAGCACCATGGCCGTTCTCTCAATGGGGTTTTGACTTGATTGGAAAGATTCACCCACCATCATCTGATGGTCATACATTCATCATCACCGCAACTGAGTACTTCACCAAATGGGTGGAAGCAATGCCACTCTCGCAAATCACCGGTACTCAGATCTCCAAATTCATCCTCTACCATATTCTCTGCAGATATGGTATCCCATCCACCATCATTTCTGACAACGAAAAACCATTCAAGAACCAAGCCACGAAACACCTATGCGATACTTTCCATATTCAGCATCGTTGGTCGACGCCTTATTATCCTCAGGGTAATGGTCAGGCGGAAGCAACCAACAAAACCCTCATCCGCATTCTCAAAAAGGTGGTCAATAACACTGGACGAGATTGGCACCTTCACATTCATCCCGCCCTGTGGGCATACCGCACATCCATCCGTACCCCAACAGGTGCCACCCCATACTCTTTAGTATATGGAGCTGAAGCCGTCTTGCCAATCAAAGTTGAGCTCCCCTCATTGAGAATTTCTTTGAAGAACCTCATCAGCGAAGAAGATGCTCGCGTCACTCGGCTTGCACAGCTAGAGTTACTGGATGAACGCAGAATACAGGCCTATGATCACCTACAAGTATACCAGAATCATCTAAAACGTCACTATAGTAAAAAGGTCCGCCCCAGGCAATTCCAGGTTGGTGAACTTGTGCTCAAGGAAAATCACCCACTTCAGCAAGATCATGACAAGAAAGGCAAATTTGAGGCAAACTGGTTAGGGCCGTATATCATAACTGCCAAATATGGATCTGGAGCTTACAGGTTGACCACTCTGGAAGGGGATCCCCTCGGAACCTGTCAATATTCTCCATCTAAAAAGGTTCTACGCTTAAAGTCCGCTTGGTCTACCCTATCAAAAAACCAAAAAAATCAAAAAAATCAGAAAAGTGACCAAAAAAAAAAAAATCCAAAAAATAGTAAAGAGAAATAAATCCGTCCTATGGTGAAAACCACCTCTTGGTGGCACCTTGGATAAGTATGGATGGTGAAAACCTGGTAACAGGCATCATCCATAGAGGGCTTAATCATTATCTACTTGGCATCCTAGTTACTTTATGTTGTCATCCGCACTTGCATCCCCACCCACATTAGCCTAGGCCGCTTGGTATTTGTTGATTGAGCATTGGACGACTCATCTTACCTATCCCTCATCCTGAACTTTCTTATATCCCACTTTGAGCTTATGTCTTTTGTCCGTCGGCCTGTGTCGTCATATAGGATCATCCATTGTGTCGGTCTCCATCTAGATCTCATCCTCTTGTCCCACTTCCATCTTCTTATCGAACTACGTTGCCCCTACGCTTTTACGTAGGCAAGGCTGATCGTGCGAACTGCCCTCGGGGCACTCTCAGATCAACTTTGTTTTGGTCTTCCATCCTCTCATCTCCACTAGTCCCTTCTCGCTTTTGTCCATGGTCCTTTTATCGAACTACGTTGCCCCTGCACTTTCACGTAGGCAAAGGTTGGTCATTCGATCCTCCCTTGGGGCATTTGTCAGTCGTGTCTTGTGTCCATCATCGGTCACCATTGTCTTCTTTCTGCTTTATCCATGGTCTTTTTCCATGAACTATGAGGGCTCTGCGCTTTCACGTAGGCAAGGCTAATCTTTGATCAGCCCCCGAGCCCCTAGGTTGTTAGGTTGTGTCTTGTCTCCCTTCTGGTTGTCATCAAGTTATGCCCTTATCTAACTGATCCTTAACAAGCAAGACCCACTTGTATTAATAAATCCAATCAATTTTGAACATCCCGCATCATAACGATCTTTTAGTTTAGTATCCATCATCTTTGGCCTCAACAAGATGCATCCTTCCTAACAGACCTCATCAATCCCATCTATCCCCTTGATCCTATGGCAAAGGACATTTGAAATTGATTGCGATCTTTTGATATTTTTGGCTTTTGTTTATCATTTGAAATCCCTATAATCACTTGTCAAGGCCACCATGATCCATCATATTATGGCGTGTTTTGATGGGTCCACATAGGGGCATATCTTGATCTTTTCTTTTGTTGTGTCTTCTTGGTTGTCCCACATAGTACCCACCAAGATCCTCGAGGTCTTGTGTTATGTTGGGACATCCTTTTGTGTTTGTGGTTATCCCAATACCGGGCCCAACTAAAGTCTTTCTTTGAGACTTTGGGGTATGGGGATAGCCTTCTTGTCTAGCGTGTTTGTCTCATGCATTAGACACTGATCTATCTCAGTCCTCTATACCTTGGTGTGTTGTGTCTTATGCTATAGCAAAAACTAGTGCTCCAAAGATGATAAATTGAATTAGGATTGCATTTTTCATAATCATTGCATTAACACCCACCCTATGGTTTTGGTTGTGCAAATATTTGCCCTCATTCTCTTCCATTCTTCTCAGGATACTGATACCTTTTGACAGATGCCAGACTACATCCACCACCGCGTACCCACCTCTTGTCATCACATCAGTTCTTATTGGCACTCATGACCGTGTGTTATTTCCTCTAAAAATACAAAAATACTATGCCATTTCCCCATCGTCGCTTGCATTACGTCCATCACCACCTGTATACATACATTGCCACCTGCATCACCACATGTTAGGTCCATATCTACATCACTACCTGCATCACAAAATATTAGACACATAATACATCACATACTGCATTTTTAAGATATTCATACAAAATCCATCATACACATATGCATACATGACAAATAAGTCAATTAGGCATCCATATAAATAAATCATCATAGATCCCATAGGTTCATATTCCATACGTGCATGAATCCAATCATCCACATAAACATCTCAATCAATCAATGCATACGCATAAGTAAAATTATCCATATTCCATAAATACATACATCTACTCATCCACATGAACATCTCATATCATAAACATAAACACATACACATAAATACACATAAGCATGATTATCCAGATAAAATTGTTGCAAATCATCCGTGTGAACATTCCATATCATGAACATAAGCATAAATAAACCAATGCATCCATCCATATAAACAAGTAATACCATATACACATGCATACAATCATCCATCATAAATAGAAACATACTACATGGTGCCAATAAGAACTGCCTCATATCAAAATAATATCACATGTGTCACATGACCATCATACATATATCCGCCACATGACAAAGTACAAAATCCAGAGATATAAAACATCTCTAATCTCTGTCAATAAATCCTACACAGCCCATCCTGTATCTGCCAAAAATAACCAATGTCCTGCATCTGCCTGCTCTACTGAGAGCTGCCTACATCAGACCTCTGCGGAGAATCGGGTCCTGGCCCCCTGTGTGCTGGGGTCTCCTGGTACTCGAGGGTGGGTGTCCCCTGATAACTGCCGTATGGAGACGGCGTCCGCCGGTAATCACTGAATCCCTTA
>VDFB02264532.1:0-85384 GCA_007258455.2 Sequoia sempervirens | reverse complement strand
TTTTTTTCTCAGTAATCTAATCATGACCCATTTCTCTAAATTATTTTCCCGCCAAAACCCATATTTTTAAATTTTAATTTTTTACGTCAAAAGTACGTAAATTAAATCTGAGGGTTTTCTTGCTACTCACCTCTTCTTCGCCGGCGCCCCCGCTGTACATGGCATAGACCTCGTCCGCCCGGTGCACGATCGCAGTGTCATTGTCCGTCGGCATCGTGTCTCCTCGTCCGTCTTTCACACCTCTCCTCTCTTTCTCTCAACTGTTACAGTGAAAATAACCTAGGTAATTTTTCAAATTATCTTTTTAACCCCCTTCCTCCAACAAGGTATTTTTTACCTTTTATTTAACTTTTTATTCCTCCAACTAATCCCAAACTTCCCGAGGCTGCCATTCGCAAACCGTGCATCGGATCAACTCCGTTCAAAAGCCAAAATTGCTTGGTTTTCTGAGCTCTATCCAATGGTATCATTTTTTCCTTCCTATCAAGACGTCATTCGGGGCCCCCTTTTCCCTTCCCCGACGCCCTCTCGAGGGGGCATACCCTCTTACCATTCCTCCACTCCTCCAGCTTGATTAGTGGAGCATCATTAACCTTCTCAATGCCAGGGGAATCACCATCCTTCATCTCTTGCCTCAGTTGCATTTTATTTTTCTTTGAAACACTGTTATCCTAACAATGTTTCGAAGAGGGGCAAAATATAGACATCTAAATTTAATCACTTCCATATGATTAAATTTGCTGCCTTCCTGTCTATCATATTAATATTAATTTATTAAATTAATATTACACCTTTCGCCTCACATTGGTAAAGTATTTAACTTAATAATTAAATGCTTTATCTTTCACCTTTTTCCTCTCTAAATTAAATAAATACACTAATTTATTTAATTTAGTCATTTTTCCCCTTTTGATTTTAAATCAATTTAAAATTCTTCATTTCTCTCTCCTTGTCACATCCTTGCCCTAATCTGAATTAATTTAATTAATTCACGATTATGATGTGCATTCTCTTAATCAAAGATTAATGTCACATCCTCCTATATTTGCCACTTGCCTCTAATCTTCCATTAATTAGCCTAATCCAATGTTTGCACAACCTTAACCAAGGTCATTAGCTATTTCTAGCACCACTTTTTGGTCAATACTTCCATTTTTTTCCTTTTTAGATGTTGACTCTCCTTCCCATGAGAATTTTTAATTCTCATTTATTTATCCCATGTCTCTCTCCTCCCTATGTGAATTTTTAATTCACATTCCATTCTTCCAAGACTTCTAGAACCTTGGACTTGTCACAATCTCCACATGTGACCAAGTCCCACCTTTTTGGAGCCCACCTTTTATCCTCTAGATCATCCTATGAATGTGAATTTTTAATTCACACTTATCCCCCCAACCACCTTTCACTTTCCCATGTAGATTTTTGAGGAATTCCAAAATTCCTCAAGTGTCTCTTTCACTCCCACTTGGGGACAAGAAATCCCTTTTTGTGGAAATCTTCTCACTCCCCAAGGTGCATGTCCTTTTTCCACCTCATGTACCTTCTTGACAACTCATCTCCACCTCATATCCCTTTATCCACTTCACCCTCCACATGTCAAGATGTGAGGGATTGTGGGTTCTCAACCCACCATAGCCCTTCATCTTGGCCTTGTTGGAGCAATCTTGACCGTTGAATTCTCTAGAGAATTCAAATTCTCCTATAAATACCCCCTCCTCAAAGGCATTTTCAACACTTTGCATTTTGATAACTACATGCTGTCCATTTGAATCCTCTAGCCTTTTCAATCATTTAACCATCTTTGTTAATCATTTTGCATATTGAAGCTTGCATTTTAGTCACTCAATCCATCATCTAAGGAGCACACAATCAATTCCAAGCAAGGGCCAATCAAGGAGAAATCAACAACAAGGAAGGTGAAATCGTTTGTGTTTTATTTAGTCCATTTTCCTTATTGTTTATCACTCTTTTGGCTAATCTTGAGGTGTCTTTGGTATTTTATCACTTGCATTTTTAAGTTGTTTTGCATATTTAGAGTAGGATAGATATCAAGGTATACACAATCAATGTGGAATGATTAAATGGCCTAGGATTCAAATAAGCCCCTCCCCCAATTTCATTAGAAAGAGAGGAGATCACAAAGGGATAGGATTGATTGATTTGCAATGTTTTGGAATAATTTCAAGTGCATTAAATAAATGAATTATATGACCTAACGCTTGGAATGCAACTTGTTATATGCTAACAAAAATTGAAATGACAATTTGCAGGAAGATCTAAGAAGGCCAGACTAGTGTGCACCTATGATAAAAAGAAGGTTTTAGGGTCTAAAGAAGGATTGGTTCATCCTAGGGAAAATTGGTCCTAGTGCAGGGATCCAAAATTAGCTTTTGATTCCTCTAGGTTTAACTGTCAAAAAATTGAAAATAAATTTTGTAGGTGAGTTTCCGTAGCTTAACAACAATGATGCAACAAATACAACTTTGCAAAATTGCTCCTTTGATCAACTTTCAGTCCTTCACTTGTAAATCTACACATACAAAGAGAGAAGAATAGTTTTTTGTTTTGGGTGAACGGGGTTTGCCTTAGTCAATCCCCATGTGTGGTAATTAAACCTTGATAATGAAATAATGATAAAGTGAAGGAATTGATGAATGAACACTTGCTTGTTATAACTCACCAAATCCTTAATGGATTCCCTTAGAGGACTATAGTCAAACACATCACTCTACGGATTGGATCTTGCATGAATTGGCTTGATTGATTGATTCTTGAATGCTTGCTTGAATGCTCGAAACCTACATCACAATTTTAGCTCCAAAACATGACATAAACACACATGAACTTTGACATGATGATATGATATTGATTGCTTTTGTAGATGCATGATAAATTTTCTCTTCAATGCTCTTGACAAAAATATTTTCTCTTGATATTATCTCTTAAAGTGTATCCTTGCTAGTTCTTAGATTTGAATTGATAAAATAACTATGTATTTATAGGTGTTCATCTAATTTATCAAAAATTATATTCCAAAAGCCAACACTTGAAACTTGAATTTGAATCATTAAAATGTTGGCAAAAACATATTAAAAATTGGGTTGTACGACTTAAAGGGAACCCATTCGCGCTTGGGTCCTAGGTCTTAAGTCCAGGACAGTCGATTACCAAGGTATTTTAATTAATGTTATCACTTGTTTAATAAAGGTTTCCCTTTAGGAAAATGGGGATAATAAGGCTTTGGAATGCATAATTTGGTCAATTTGTGGCTTAATTAAGTCCAATTAATTAAGGGGATGCAAACATAGTGTGAAATTATAAAGGAATACAATTTCTTACACTACATTTAGCCCCCACTTTAGTGAGAGTATGAAATTTTAGACATGCAAATAATCCTAATCGACATTATGCATCTAAATTCAATTAGTTAACATCAATTCTTCTATTAATCAAATAAAGCAATTTATTAGATTAATTCACTAATGTTCATCAAATTTAATTAAATAAATCAAATTATTTAATCAAATCCCTAAAAGTCCTCTCATCTGATTTAATAAATCAAATTATTTAAATCAAATGTCAAATCCCCTAAATTCCTCCAAGTTAATTAATTTTAGATTAATTAACTCCTAATCCTAATTACCCATTCGCTAGCTTTTGACTCAACCTTGGTCAAACCCAACCCCTGATTAACTAACCCACTTGCACATGAAAATAAATTCTTTTAATTAACTAATTACCCTATTTTCCCTCACAAAAGCATATGCTTTGGGAATATTCCTCCAATAACTCCACTTATTTGACTTTTTCAATCACATGCATTAACTTCTCTTACCTCTCAACCACATGCATTAATCTCTCTTACATCCTCACCCACATCCTCTTGCAGTCTCAACCATATGCATCTATTCCTCTTACATCCTCTTTACTTACACATTTCCCAAAATGTGCTCCATCCCCATCCAACATAATTGACACAAGTGTCCCAATCTCATTGGTTCTCCTTTAGTCCCACATTCCTCCAATTTCTTCATTCTTCAACCCTTCAACCCTATTTATAGAGGCCTTCTCTTTTGAAGATGGATCCACAATCATATCCACAATCTTAAGCATTTCCACTATAGGCACATTCATCTTGCACTTCATCACTCATCATCTTTGCATCTTCATTATCATTGGAAGCTTATCAAGGGGGTGGGAAAGGGCATCCTTTCAACATCAAAGGAGCACCACTCCCACTATGTGATAGAGTTTGATCTTGCTTTCATATGCTTACATTTAGTTTCTTTGGTTCTATTCATCTTGTTTACATATCTAGCATGATTAAATATCTCATAGGAATGCTAGATTCGCTTTGCTTAATTTGACTAACAATGCAGATGTTTTTTTGTCTATGAGAAAAATACAAATTTAGTGTTTACATTTAGCGCCCACCGTTTGTCTTAAGGAACTCTCACTGTTTGCCATACTTCCATTTCATTAGAAATTTAAGCTTTCCTTACACCTTTATCATTTTCGTTCATGTGAACTATCATAGCATCTATCTATTAGCAAACTATCAGTTCTAATTGTCTTCTAACTATTTATTGGCGAGTTTATAAGTGGATGTTTTGTTTATTAGAAGTGAAAAAAAAAAATTTGTTCCATAGTTTCATTCCCCACATTAAGAGACGATTGATTTGTGAAAGGGAAAGTTAATAGTATTCAAACGGGAAAAGAGATTGCATATTATTGCTACAATGTACAATATTTCTTAGCGTATGATTTTGAGGAATGCATGTGTGATTTTCATATACTAATATAATGGAAATGCCAACATTTTAACTTAATAAATGATTAAAAGTCATTATCTTTACTTGGGCCAAAAGCACCTAACCCTTTTGGCGATGTGGGCTTGGTATATGTGTAACAATGCTTTCATTCCTATTACCAACGGCTAGAGATGCTCAATGATAAGTAGTAGTTGAAAATATTTTATTTGTTAAGTAAATCAAAAATGTTTTACCAACCCCAAGAATAGAAAAATTAGATTCTTTTTTTTAGAAAGTACAAATTGGTCAAAGTGGTGGCAGATAGATATTTAGCATCCTAAGGAAATAGAAAAGTTCATGATCAAAATGAATGTGCGACGACTCAAATCATCATTGAGGAACTTATATCTTTTTATAAAACAACAGTTATGTATTTTAATTCCTATGTCCAAATGTCATTGTGAACCATGTTTAGAGTTGCGACTTATCACATTATAAAAAGTAACAAAGATTTAAATGTTACCTCAGATCAGTTTGCTAACCATTCATTTGCATATTATTAGATTCTACTTTCAAATCATTTGGTTTCAGGATATATCAAAGATGGAGCCAAACGACCACACATCTATTGCTGAGGAATAGTATTTGGTACCCAACAATACTTCAGGGGGTTGATTCCATAAAAGTAACAACCTACAAGTAGGTGCTGGCCTAGGTATATCGAATACTTAAATCTTTGTTGAACTATTCTTTATTAATGTTGTTGAGATGTCTCTTTTAGTTATCAAGAGCAATAAATTTCAGAGTTGGAAGTAATAAATTTTGGTGTTGGAAGTAAGTCTACTTGCGTGGCATCATTCTTGAGTGATGTTGTCATATCGTAAATTTATAGCTCTCCATACCAACCTGCTATTTTAAGATGTCTTTTTTGGTTCTTTGTTGCACGTCATGATTTGTCATTCAAGACATAAATGAATTTTCAATTTATTATGCATTCTTAGGTTTTTTCTATATCGAGCCTGGCTAAACTGACTATTATGACATTAGAAAATGGTCTAAAACAATCACTCTTAAAGAGATTGGAATCTTCAAAGAATCATTGAAAAAGTTAAGCTTGTAGGGGGAATTTTTCAAGATCTAAATTTTAAGCATTGCTTCAAAGAGAGAAATGGGATGATAGCAGATAGAATTACAAATGTTGTTGATGTTTCTCAATTTCCACTCTTTGTGAAGGATGACATTGAACATGAAAAGATTCTTAGCTTCCACCAACTCCCCTTAATTTCCAATCCCCATCACATCAATGGAGGTGATTCGACATGCTTGAACATTATGCTATAGTGGTCACCATTTTATACTATTCATGAAACATTTTACGGGATCTAAATGTATACACGTGATGTATTGTTGAACCTTGGGAAAAAATGTACTCCAATCTTTATATATTAGGTGTTGATTTCTCTCTTTAGGCAGGTATTATCATTTTGTTTGGTCTGCAGTGTTGTTCATGGGGAACTTTGTTTGGTTTGTATGCCAAGAGGTAATCATGGGTGAGACATAGTGCTTAGGAGTGTTGTTTCTGACCAACATCTCAAATGCGTACCTTCAACATCAAGTACTTCTAGTTAAATTGGAAAGCATAATTTTGAGCCAAATTTTTTAAGGTTTTAAGTCACTGTTTAGTATTTGCTATTTACAACTGTTCACTTCAGTCACTCATTTATGGTTTTGTAGGCATCTTTGCTGATTGATGTCACTCATTTATGGATTTCTATAGGCTAAGTGAATGAGAATCAAAATCTTACTTGTCTACATTAAATCACTACAAATCTTTACTTGTTTGCATTCAATTGTCTAATTTTGGATTATGTTGATCTTTGTTATATGATCAAATATTTTAGCTGAAGGATTTGATATTGTGAAAAGACTATGGAAAGTAGGATTCTTATTAATGCTTCATTTATTAGTTCAAAATCATTAGTATTTTCATTTGAAATCATTCTATTGTTTGAAGTTAATGCTTAAAACAAACTTAACTAAATAACTTGATCCTTGCATGATTGTCTTTTTTTTAATCTTGCAGGGGGATTTTGTTTGCACAAGGAACTTGCAAAATTGAAGCGTAGGAAATAATCTTTGAAGAATTTTTGAGTTGGAAGTGGGCATTGAACGTAAACTTAAAAAAACATTTTTAAATGCTTATTGTAATAGTCTAGAGCATCCAATTGCTGCTTTTGTTTTTTGTTTTAGGCCAACTAGATCAATTTGGGTTTAAAATCAATCATTATTTTGATTTTTTCGAAGTTGGACTAAAATTGAACATTAGGAACTTACTAGAATTTACTTTTGGGACAAAATTGAACAAGACAAACTCACATTTAGTTTGGTGCTTTAAAACGAATCCATCTTTACTTTGGGACTAAAAAGAACTTGTGCCTTCATTGTTTTGTGATTTTTTGGAATTGGTGTCATTTGAATGTGTATGCACTTTTCTCGTGCCACTTGGTGATCTTGAGAATCAAAATCATTCCATTGACATTGGTTGTCTAAAGTCACTCACACATTTTGATTTGGATCTAAAATTGAACCCTCATGCTAGTGTGAAAGAAAGGAATTTTGTGTGTTCCCTCCTAGCACTTTATGCAATCTAGGAGGTCAAACTACAAATGTAATTCTTTGCTTTCATTTATCTTTAGAGGGATTGCCTCCTTGCTTCGAAAGGAGGGAATGACCCAAGCGATAATGAGCTAAAGCCAAGCTCTTCCAAACTGCTATATAAATTTGTGGTTGCAAGGAAAGTTTGCAATCAATAGGAAGTGATACATGATAGCTATCCCATAGTATATTTATGATGCATAGAGCCTTTGTTCTTAGGGTTGGGAAACCTCTTGAGGGAGTTTATCATAGTATCCCCTGAATCGGATGTCCTTACTACAACCCTTATTTTAGTGACCAAAATCCTTAAATACTTGTTGGTGCAAGAACGGTCGTTCTGAAGCAACCCCACATTTGTAATATTCAAAGTAGAAACATAAAAATCCTTAAGGTATTTGGATCTTTAGGATTTAAATATTTGGTGGTCTCGAGAAGTGTGTTCCGTGGAGGGGAGCCAGTGTTGCCAAATCTCTAACAGTTCACTTTTTCTTAGTGTTTGGTGAAATTCAAGTGGGGACTCAACAAGTATAGCCATTTCTAACCTAGGGTTGTGCAATTTGTGAGTCAATGAAATACATTTCTTAGATCTCAAACTTTGAAGCAAACATTAAACAAAACATCAAAATTTCAAACCTTTTGGAAAGAGTGAATATCAGGGTCCAATTATTACTGCTTGTCCCTAGCAATTTTTATCCTTAGAGGCTTCTAAATATTTGGGCTCATATCTTAATTTATTCTCTCCAAAGTCAACCTAGGAAAACTATGGCCTTGATTATGTGATTTTCACATTATGGACCTTGTGGAATGAAAAAGGGTTAAGACATAGACATTTAGTTTAAAATTTAAAAAAGAGGCATTGATGTGGTAAAAAAGAATCTATTTAATCAAATATTAAATGAATCGAACCCCACACATGTTCTTGTTATCTTTTGTCTTATGGTCTTCCAAGTAAAACATTGGCATTTTGGTTTGAGCTACTCATAGGGTAAAGCATGTTCTTCACTATCTTGGTCTTGAAAACAACGTCCCTCTTAGGTTCATTTAGGATCATATCAAACACTTCATCCATCCCAAAAATTTATCATCTCCATCCCACAAAAAAAATTTAGAGCTTTGGAAAAAATCAAAATTCTAGACTTGTTTAAATTATCAAACACATTAAAATCACCTTGTTTAGTTAGGAGTTTGGGAATGCATCCTTTCTCATACCTCTAGTTAAATTAGCACCCCTTTGAACAAGTTCATCCTAAGGTCACATCCAACATCTGGGAATCTACAATTTCATTATCCAAATCAAACTAATCAAAATCAAATCCCAAAGTCTAGCATTGATCCAAAGTCCTCAAAAGTTCAAACACCCATATCACTCACCCTTTCATCTTTCATCTCATAATTGGTCCTAAAATCCTTAGAGGTCAACAAGGTCAAAAAACAAGAAAAACATGGAATATAAACTTGATTCATACATCATGATGATCTAATTCAACCAAACTATCAAAGCCTTACTATACCAATTGATTATCGAAACTCACATTTATACAATCCATACATGGGATCACTACCTCCTACAAACCTCAATGATACAACAAATGTGAACATGCCTAATCTAAATTTTGGAACACCTTTCCCCATGGTAGATTTAAATCAAAGTCAAAACGTACAAATCTATCAACCAAACAATCAATGCACGAGTCTTCAACAAAACAACATTATCCCATCAAGTCAATACATGCCAAATGTGAATATAGCAAGTACAAACTTACCAAACATGCACATACCAAATCCAAACTTGGTGAACTATGGGATAGATATGTTTTTGAATCATAACAACGTTGTTTAAAATCCAAACAATATGTTGACAACTCAATGCATTGATCCAAATCAAGGCAACCTTATGTAAAATCATAGTTACCTAAATCAAAGCAATGTGTTTCAAAACCACAACAATGTTCAATTCCAACCTATAATGCCAAATCTAAACATCATCCCAAATCAGAACATTGTCCAAAGTCAATTTGTGCAAGATCCTATACAAATTCCACAAATATACTTTCTAAATATGCTTGACCAACAACCAAATCAACTATATCAAGGGTGTCAAAATCAGAATCAAGATCAAATTTTGTGAAATCAAATTGCTTTACTTACCAAAATAGTTGATTCATTGCACCAAGAGACATCTCCACCCAAAAATCTACACACTCCCCCTTGGGTTAAACCATGTCATCAAAACATCAAGTTGTCTCCATAACCTCATCAAGAAGAATATCCCCAATGTCAAGAGGTTGGATATCAAGATCGACAACATCAACAATGATCCCAATCACCACATCACTAAGATCAATCACCACCAGGTCAATTTCAACAAGTACAAATATCACAAGGTAACAAACGTGAATACACTCCTTTGGGAGAGCCAATTGAATCCGCATTACACAAGCTAGTTGATGCAAAAATCATCACTCTTTCAAAAGTAAGAGCTTTCAAATCTGTCATAAACTTCCCTTGGAATAAGGGTAGAGCTTATTGTCAGTATCATAGAGAAAATATTCATAAAACATAAAATTGTATTCAAATCAAAAATATAATCCAAGACCTTATTGATCAAGGAATAACAACTGTTCACGAAAAATGATCAAGATTCAACCACTAATGATAGTAGTGACAATCTCTCCACCACAATTGTTGAAAACAACAATCAAGATCTATCCATCGATGAGCATCTTGAAGATGTTTCTACCTCATCCAATGATCAAATCAACATACATCAAGAGTCACTTTTTAATCACGATCAAAATCCACCAACAATATCCAACAATGATCCAATTCAAGAAATGTTAACCCCATTTGATCCTATGGTCGAAAACATTGACAATATCTCCACCACAATTTTTGAGGAAAATGATCAAGATTTTTCCACCAATGATCATGTTGACAATACCTCTACATCATCCAATGAGTTAGAGGACATATCTCGAGAATTTATTCCAAAGCATGATCATCATCTTTCACCAAAGTTTAGCAATGGACCTTTCCAAGATATATTGACATCCTTTGACCTCATGGTTGCAGATATTGAAGGAATCCTCAACTCAAGATTTGATCCAAATCCACTCAAAGATCAAGAGGATATTGAGACACTTCCCATGCCTAATGGGGATATCCAAGAACCCTTTATAAGCAATCCATCCTTTGAAATTGACCCATGTCAAGAACTTGATCCAAAGCATGTCAAAAGCAATTCCAAAATTAATCAAGATCAAGAATCCGTATCTCCAAGATACTGCAATGATCTAATGGGAACTCTCCAAACTATACAAGATGCCACAAATGATGATCATATCCATATATCACATACTCCTCCATCTACCCATGAGATGATTTCTTTGGATGGACATAGATGATCTTCATTTAGAACAAGATTCCTTTACTCTTGACATTATTACACAAGAATATAAGGTTATTGACTCCTACATTCAGGCTGAGTTATCAACATTAGGATCCTATATATCCAAAATTCATATTGAGGACATCATTTATGAAGATATACAACATTATCCGTTGAAAGAAAAATGTTAGACCAAACAGGATATTCCAGAGTCAGCAGAGTAGCAAATTGAAATAACATCATCTACAATGGTCATCTATCAAAGGATGCTTGCTAAGTAGGACATCTTGAAACAAGCAAAATCAAAGAACAAAGGTGCTACTACACCATACTGGGGGAAACTATGTCTCAAGAAAATGCCAACATAGGGAGCATGAAGAATCCTTATCATGAAACCAGTGCCAATACTACAACCATCCACGTCACAAATATCATCCACCCATCACCCCATCCACAAATTGGGACCAACATCAAAAGAAATATTTGAATCAAAGCACAAAGAATGTTATCAAAGCAAAAGAAGCTGAGAAGCATAATGGACAAATCAAATACAAGTGGATACCAAAATGTAAAAAGATAAAAAATCCTATCAAACTCCATCAGTCAAAGAAACTATGGAGAAAAATAAAAAAGGGAAAATTATCCATCAAGGATGTCCACAAAGGAAAAAGCAGGCTTCTCAAGCAACATGCAAAGTGTATCAAGCAGTTGGTCCTAATTCTATGCACACTTTCGTAACCACTCATCATTTCTCATCTTCCCAAGTTTAGAGAGTTAAAGGTTCCAAATTGTTAACCAATCCATCTTTTATGCCTAAAAATACTCCACCATCCACTCCTCCATACATGATATCCAACTCTCAAATTAACCATGTATTAGCAGCCACCCTTCATCATAAGGATTCAAAAGGCATTCTATCACGATGTGCACACAAAGATAAAGTTAAATTTGGTATCAGCAAAGAAGAACAAAATTTTCAAAAGCTGAATTCAAGTGCACGTATCTTGGAAAATCAACTTCTTCAAGCAGGATATCGATGACACATTATGACAAGAGCATCTACATTGACACCACCAGGTGGTTCAACATGAACTTAAAATCTTTCACAAAAAACCAAAAAAATCAAAAAATCATGAAAATAGTAAAGATAAAAAATTTCCTCTAGTGAAAACCACTATGGTGGCACTTTGGACAAGTACCATGATGAAAACCTGGAAAACATGCGTCATGTGTAGAATCGAGCATCTACATACGCTAGTTCAGGTGAAAGCATCTTATCTCATTCATAATAAATCCAACATTCCATCCATCTTATCCATAATAAATCCATTCATCCATAAACCATTTATCCAATCCATTTTCATCTGTCTACATCCATCTTCCAAATTATCTTGATCTTGACGAAATTTTGGTGCAAACTTTACACTTTCTTATGGTAAACATCTTGACATGAGTCAATTTCATTGATCCTATCCTACCCAACATTATCTGATCCATGAAGCACTATCCAAATGAGCATCCCCTGTTCGAACACCTTATCTTATCACAAGATAATCTTTGATATCCTTTGTGTGCTTTCCATATCCATCCATCCATCCATACATCCATCTAAGAATCCACCCATGGAATTTCATACATTGCTAGACACTGGGGGAAGATATTTACATCTTGCTCCGGGAATAAATCTTGATCTATATCTTCCAACTTATGTGGTGATCCAAACATTGGCAAGCTTAAAATCAAATTGGTCAAATCATTTATGAGCCAAAATCCAAATCACAAACCCATGACATAATTTGACAAGAAGATGTTCCTTATCAAACTTTATCTTTCATTGAACACCAATCCAAAAAATCAATATCAATTGCATCTAATTTACACTTCAAATTGCACATCAAATCATTCAAACATAATTTTATTCTAAATCAAGCTTCAAAGCCTTGATTAATCAAATCCAATCAATCCTTCATCATCTTGGGATATCTTTCCCAGTCCTCGTGTTGCTTAACACTCTCCTTGCATTGTTGTGTATCCTCAACAATGTTATCATCATCAATCCATCAATCTGATCAATCAGCCTTAGCTTGGTTTTCAACAAAATTCCAAAATAGATCATTGATATCATCACACATATCCATATCCAAATCGTTAAAATCATGCAAAAATCCAAAAACATTCAAAACATATCAAAATCCCAAAATAGGTCAAAAAAGTAAAAACAAGTAAAAAACATGGTATCCGAACTACATCATCTGTGAGCTTAAATGTAGGCAAGACTAATCTTTGATTATCCCCTGAGATACAAAAACACAAAAACACAAAAAACATTTAAATAACCCAAAAATCCAAAAAAATAGCCTCATAACATTTCAAAAACATCAAAAACATCCAAATATTTGAAAAATCCATCCATCCCATTTTATTTTCACCTGCAATAATCTCATCCATAATAAATGAATCGTCACACTCACCCTTTGGTAACACAAATAGAAAACAAGTACAATAATCAACAAAATTGGAACCTTTAAATGCAAAAAAAAATCAAACTCTTGATCATTCTCAAACATGTCAATCGAACCTTATATCAATAGCCTTTTAAACAACCTATCAACTTTCCATCATCCACTAACATGTACTCAGATGTATCCTTCCTACAATGGGAATTATCTATTGGAAAAACACTTTGGATACTTATCCTAAGCAGAAAACATCCCTTTGGCTAGAGGTATGAAGAACATTGGCTTGTTTGGTTACTTGATCTTTTTTTTCTTCTAATTTATCTTATTGCGCTCATTCCAATGACCTCTTGATGATGTCCAAGGAATGGGGCATTCATCATTATCTTTTTTCTATTGTGCTTGTTAAACGCTCTTACAATATAACTTGGCGATACTTGCTTTTGGTAGGTGTGTATGGAAGAGTTTTGGATAGCTTGTTGACTATTTCATTGATAGGTTATGCCTTTCTGTGTTTTGGTCCGAGATGTTTGAAACTTCTGAAGTACATCCTAGTGAGGTTTACGTATGTCAGGTGTGAACAAGGATACTCCTATTTGTTTGCTGAGTCAAATTCCATTGCACTAGATACCACACCATCCTGGTTGTTTATACCTTGATGCATCGTATCTATGTGTGTTATAAAACATAAGGAAAGTTATGCTCTTTACATCCTCAATCCCTAGATAAGCAATACAAAATCATCATTCATCATCATATCTAATAAATTCTCGACGACTCATAGACATGTTGGACTTCTACATCTTCTTAGAATCAAGGGTTGATCCCTCTCATTCTTCTATCCTCTTTCACGCTAACATGCTATCATGACATTCACCGAAACATCAATGCATCCATCTTGCATCCACAAACAGTCAGTATCTTGCATAATCATAGATATCATTATAATAGGAAACATCATCCATCTCACATGTACTGCATCATCAGTTAAGTTGTTTAGGATAATATAGATTGGTTATTCTAAGCATCTTAAAACCATCTCATTTGCATCATCATCATAATATAGATTTGTTAGTCTAAGCATCTCATACCATAACCATCCATACATCCATAAAGCATATTTGTCGTGAGCTCGACCTAAAATTGAAATTTTTTCCCGATCTCTCGAGGGGGCAGTGTACCAACGTACTTCTTTTTGCTAGGGCAACAGTGGGGCATCCAAAAAATTATGAAATTTTTGAATTTCTATCTTGGCAACATCAGTCTTTGAACCAACACAATTGGTATGCTTCTTCAAAGAGGGGAAAAATGTAGACATGCAAATAATCCTAATCGACATTATGCATCTAAATCTGATTAACTAACATCAATTCTTCTATTAATCAAATAAAGCAATTTATTAAATTAATTCACTAATGTTCATCAAATTTAATTAAATAAATCAAGTTATTTAATCAAATCCCTAAAAGTCCTCTCATCTGATTTAATAAATCAAATTATTTAAATCACATGTCAAATCCCCTAAATTCCTCCAAGATAATTAATTTTGGATTATTTAACTCCTAATCCTAATTATCCATTCACTAGCTTTTGACTCAACCTTGGTCAAACCCAACCCCTGATTAACTAACCCACTTGCACATGAAAATCAATTCTTTTAATTAACTAATTACCCTATTTTCCCTCACAAAATCATATGCTTTGGGAATATTCCTCCAATAACTCCACTTATTTGACTTTCTCAACCACATACATTAACTTCTCTTACCTCTCAACCACATGCATTAATCTCTCTTACATCCTCACCCACATCCTCTTACACTCTCAACCATATGCATTTATTCCTCTTACATCCTCTTTACTCACACATTTCCCAAAATGTGCTCCATTCTCATCCAACATAATTGAGACAAGTGTCCCAATCTCATTGGCTCTCCTTTAGTCCCACATTCCTCCAATTTCTTCATTCTTCAACCCATCAACCCTATTTATAGAGGCCTTCTCTTTTGAAGATGGACCCACAATCTTAAACATTTCCACTATAGGCACATTCATTTTGCACTTCATCACTCATCATCTTTACATCTTTATTATCATTGGAAGCTTATCAAGGCGGTGGGAAAGGGCATCCTTTCCACATCAAAGGAGCACCACTCCCACTATGGGATAGAGTTTTATCTTGCTTTCATATGCTTACATTTAGTTTCTTTGGTTCTATTTATCTTGTTTTCATATCTAACATGATTAAATATCTCATAGGAATGCTGGATTTGGTTTGCTTAATTTGACTAACAATGTAGATGTTTGTTTGTCTATGAGAAAAATATAGATTTAGTGTTTATAGAAATTACACTGAGACTCACACTAAAGTAGAAAAATAAGTCAAGAGAGGCCCAATTGGACAACTGTTGGGAAGATAAGATGGCAAGGATCAAGGAGGATGATCAAGCCCCCAAGATTTAAGATATCAGAGAAAACCAACAAAGGCACAAAGAGACACATATGTGCAACAATGACATAAAATACACAATCATACAATGTCAAAATTAATGCAAAGAGAAAAAGGAAAGGAAAAGGGTGGATCAAGCTTTGAATGTTTGTCCAATAGGTATGGATCAAGCCTTAGCTGTTTGTCCAAAAAATGTCCACAAGTGAAAACCTACTATCCACTATGCAAACAAAATACTGATGAGGGCTAGTGAAAATCCATTGTTCACTAGGTGAGCCCCAAAGAATGAGAAACACACACTAGGTCTACAAGGTGTGCACTCATAAAAAAAAGTGGAACATTGGTAAAGTCATCAAAAAAATTATGTACCCATAAGTCAGTGCCAAAATGATCTATGTCAAAATAAAATAATGTCAATGCATGCCACCACTTTAAGGAAATTTCTAAACACCATGTTGTGAGCAATTACTTTAAAGTAGAAAATAATAAATACTAAATGATAAAAGAAGACATGAGAGCTTATTTGGAAAGCCCTATGCCAATGATATGTTTCCAAATAAAGTTGCATCATGAAGAGGGGTTGCCTCCAAATAAAATGCCAAAGATAACACTTAAGGGATCTACGATTTGGGGTCAGTGTATGTCTTTGATACAGTGATATAATATAGATCAGAATTGTCATCATTCCCCAAATACTCATAGAAAGATAAAAACAAAGGAAGAATGACACATAGAGAGATAGAAAACAAGAAAATCTTTTAGGTCAACATGGAAGATACCTGGATGTCTCAACGCTTTGCATCATCCCCAAAAGGAAAACACAATAAAAAATAAAAGATAATTTTCACAACATATAGAAGAATGAAGATACAGACATAAGAATATCATGACAAGTTCGCTTCCTTTGTATTCTTGTACTAATGGAATAACAAAGGTCATCTACTAAAAAGCTCACAAACATAAAGATACGCCAAGCAGCAGGATACGGTTGATCACATTACACACATGCAATCACAAAGAACATGAAAATAATTCAAAGGAAATACTAGTGTGTCACATGTGAGCAAACCTAAAGTAGGTCATCTGCATCCCAATCTTGCTCATTATATACGAAAGGAAGATAACTAGCCAAAGGAGCAACGATAAGTGCCATACTAGGACAATCACCATGTTCAACATGTGGTGATTCACTCTTGTTAGGAGGATCATCATAGTTTCCCCCACCTAAGTTCATGGAAGAGGAAAATAATAAATTCAGCTCATTATGCACTTCCTCATCAATCTTAACAATCTCATCATCATCATTCAAATTAATCACAATAGGAGGTCTAATGACAATGTCCATTGTAGGTTCATGTTTTTGTTGTGGCGAAGGTGGAGAATCATCATGCTTTATTTGAGTTAGATTTTGATCTTGTTTTGTTGGTTTTTTCTTTTCTTTTAACCGACGAGAAATAACACAATGTCTACACCTACACTCTTTAGCATTTCGATTGATTCTTGCATTATTTTCAAGTTGTGATGGTGTAGGAGCGGGTTTATCAACCATTGGTTTCTTTTCTTCCCACAAAGGAGGAACAAAAGGAACCATGAAAGGTAGGTCAACCACTTCCTCTTTAGGTTTATAAACTTGTTTGATCTTAGGAGGCACCAAAGGAGTTTCATGGTTATCTCTTGGTCTTTTATAGGAAATGGGTGGAGGAATTATGTTGGAATTGTTTTGGTTACTTGGAAGGGCTTTTGGTTCAATCATAGGTTCATCAATGATAGGTCAAGAAGGTGAAACATTCATGGTTTTAGGAATATTGCTAAGGGATAATTCTGTTATGTTCTTTGCTTTTAACTTTTGATAAGATTTGAAAAAGAAGTCCTCACGAGGCTTAATATGTTTCATAGGTTTAGGCCAAAAGAAATCCAATGAAAATTTCCCACAGGAAGACAAAGGATTAAACCCACTATTATGTACTGTAAAAATTTCATTGTCAAATGGAAATTTCAAGGATTTATGAATAAATGATAGGAAAAAATCCATGGAGTGTATCCATGGGTAGCCTAATTTCGTACAGAATTGGTCCAATGATGGGATGATGGAGAATGAGACATTTAATTGTTTCATTCCAACTTTTAATGGGAGAGTGATTGAATCTATTGTAGAGTGAGAAAAATCATCATGTGTTTTGATCCATGCTTTCAATTGTTCATAAGAATCTTGGTAAATTTCATGCACAAACAAGGACTCCTCAGTGATCACATTCTCTACACACACAGGATCAATTAATATCCCATTAGTAGGCTTGTCATTGTTTCTTTTGGCTATGTAAAGAGGACCATTGGGTGCATATTTAATTATGTCATTTTACGAAAAAGCAATGTCAAGAGACAATCTGGTTTGGTCCTTACGAGGTTGAACGTCAATGAATCCAATCATAGCATCTATATCACATCCATTATCACTCTTATTATCATCAGTTATATCTTGTATTTTGTCAACATTCATCACATCATTCTTGTTCTCACTAGCTTTTACAAATGCGACAAAATGGTTTGGCATGGGATTGGTAAATATTTGTAAATTTTGGTTAGGTGGGGCGATGGAATTATTTCCTTGATCATTAACACCACCTAATTGGATTTGATTAGAATCAATGAGGTCTTGCACTATATGTTTAAGACGTCTACATCATTCTGTATCATGTCCAACTTGTCGGTGATATTGAAAAAATGCATTAAGATTATATGGTTCAAAGGTAAAGGCTTAGTGGTATCAAGAGCTCTAATGGGAGGTACAATGATTAGGTTCTTACCCAAGAGTTGTAACATAATTGAATGGATGGTATTGAGTAATAGGGTAAATTTCATATTCTTTTCCCGATATTGGTATGGAGTTGTTTTTATAGCAGCCAATTGAGACTCAACATGTTGATTTGTTTGAGGTGGATTTATTTGTATAAAGTTCTTATTGAATTTCTTGAATGGTTGGAAGTTATTATGAGGCATAGATTCAGATTTTTTAGGACGGTTGGAAGAATTTTTTGCTTCACGATTACTAACCAAATTTTGATAGTCACAAAGAGCCACATACAAGTGGGTGAAGGAGGGGAATTTCATCATCCTAAGCTGATCTTGAATCTTTATGTGTAAGTTCTCAATGGACATTCTTTGAAGATCAACATCAAGAATCTTAATGCTTATTTGTGAGTAAAGCAATTGATAATGTGCTATGAAATCAATTACCTTTTCATCATCCTTTTGTTTACATTGCATTAAATCAAGTAAGGCCATCTTGGGACCGATGTGCACTTGGAAATGGTTAGGGAAGGCATTGAAAAGATTATTGAATGAAATAATTGAGTTATTTGGTAAAGAGAAAAACCATTCCAAGGTTGTATCTTTCAAGGACTTAGGAAAAATTTTAGCCAAGAGCTTGTATTAAAAAATGAAGTCACTACATAAGGCTATATATGCTGAGACATGGTACTAGGATCTCCTTTATCACCATATTTCTTGAATCTAGGAATCTCTATGCCTTGTGGTATTTGTGCTCTCAATATATCCAATGATAATGGGATTTGTTTGACATATTGTGAAGGTTGTCCTTTTTATTTTGGTTCAATATGGAAATTTTTTGTTGGAGGGATGAAACATTTTGCAAAAGTTGGTTGAGGATAACATCATTGGTTGTGTTTTGGGAAGGAGGTGAATATGGTGGAGTTGTATATATGTTGGGAGGACAAGTGAATTGAAATTTTATGAGAGGTGAGGGGTTAGGATATATGATGTTTGAATTCACAAAGCTATAAGGATTCCCAATGGAACGACCTAAAGTTGGATTGATTTTGCTAGTTGGTTTCCTTGTAGTAACAGTTGAATTAGTGTATGTGGAAATAGAGGTTGTGGTTGAGGGGGGAGGAATTTTATTTCCACCTTGACTTTGAGTCTATCTTAAAGTTTTAGCACAACTATTCAATGTAGGAGCATGATTATCAATGTTGTGAGCTAAGCTATGCACAATTTCTATTCCTTGTTCATTATCAAGCATTTTCCTCATGTTATCTATGACACGAATCGTAGCACCAATAATATATTCAACACTCAAAAAGTCTTGTAATATTTCTAAGGCCTTATCCATTTTTTTTAGCTTCTCTTGAGGGACATCAAAAACAATGGTTTCAACATTAGTAGGATTGGAATTCATACATGGCATGTGATTTTAGGGATGGATTCCAACATGGGTTGACTAGTGTGAACACTAGGAGTGAAAGAGTTGGAAAACCCAAGATCCACAACTAATGTACCATCATGGGATGCCATGAGTCTCAAACCACATCTCACTGAAGTATTAGCAATAGGATGTACCAGGTTGTAATACTCATACAAGTTTCACCAAACCAAACGTGTACCCAACAATAGAAAATACAAGAAGATATTACAATTTTCAGATCTAACATGTGAGATTTACTTATGTTAGAATGCAAGAAATTGAAAATGATATCTTTTCAATGCAAATTTTACTTTTGAATAATGCACTTGTTTTGATCAATTGACTTAAATGCAAACAACTACAAAAAGAAAAAATTTATGAATTTCCTGTCCCTGCTCTGATTTGAATGTTTCATGGGATGGTCGAGAGGGGGGCCCAAGAAGGCTCCCTATTCCAAGGTTGTTATCTCTTTGTCTGGTGTTGTGTCTGATGTGGCAATGACCAACTTTATTGTTCCCCATGTGACTTCTCCTCGTACCTCCGTCCTTTCCCTTGGGGAAAGGACTGAGGGTTATTTTGGAAAGGCACCCTTGTCCCCTCCTCTCAGGCTTGACTCTTTCTTCTCAGTGGAAGAACCAGTATCCTATGTGGAAAAATTGGTAGGTACTGACTCAACAACTTTGGGTAAAAGGTTATTGGAGTCTGCTTCCTGCTCTATGACTAGCTAGGAAGTTGACGTCCCTGAATCTTTGATGTTGAAGGCTATGGATAGCCTTAAACTGGCGCTGGTTGGCAAGTTTTTGGCCTATTGTCCGAATATTGAATTGGTATGTTAATGGGAGGCCTCAACTTGGAATCTTAAAGGTAGTCTCTCTATAAATTCTATGACAAGAGATATCTTCCTTTTCTCCTTTGTTGTTTATGAAGATATGCTAAAGGTGTTAACAGGAGACCCTTGGTCCTTTGACTCTAGGTTCGCTTGCCAAGATTACCCTTGGAGTTTTGGGAGACAGTTATCTTGAAAGGGATAGCTAATTCTTTTGGTAGCCTTCTGGCCATTGAAAAGATAACTCAAGAGAAGTCTAGACTAGTCTATGCTTGTATTTTTGTGAATGTGGCTATTAATACGGTCCTTCCAACTTTTGTCTTCCTTAAGTCAAAATTTGGTAATTGGACCCAACCTCTGGAATATGAAAATTCCTGCCATTTCTATTAGATTTGTAAGAAGTTTGGTCACCTCATTGAATCATGTGACAAAAAACCTGTTGAGGGACCCTTTGTTACTGAGAATTCTTTCTCTGAGTAGTTACCCAGGCCCTCTATGGCTGTTTCTGTTGCTCAACCCCCTTAAAATTTTGCTGTCCCTATGGTTACTGCCCTCCAAGGGAACGAAACCCCAGTCTCTAGCTTGGAGGATGTTCCGACTAAACCTCTTGTTGTTTCTAATGAATTGGCTAGCTTGAACATCCTAGTTGCTGCCCCTATAACTAGTTTCCCAACACCGAGCTTCTCAAAAAAAGAGATGCCTACAATAGGGGAAGAAGTGAATATGGATAAAGGGGATGAAAATAAGGGGGTCCCTCATATGGAGGCCAATTTATAGATGTCCCTAGGGAAGGTTCCTGAATCTAAAGTGGGAGTTGATTTGGAAGAAGGAAAACTAGTGCATTTTGACACCAACCTATCCTTGGAGGAAATGTCTTTTTTTTTGTCTCAAAAGAAGGCAGGTAATTTGAATGACACTAGCCTTGTTGGGATTTCTTCCTAATCCCAGTGATAAAGAAGATGAGGATGACTAGTAACAAGCCCCAATTGAATCAAAAATAAAAATAAGTTGGATGTTGGAGGGGGAAATAAAGTTGGTAGACCATCCCAAAAGGATTCTAGAACCAAAGAAATTGTTAGGGATGTGGCTGTTGAGAAACAAAGAAAATTAGATTCAATCACGAGATTGAAGTCCAAAAAGAAATAGCCCTGGCTATTTCTTTCTGGGGTTTTGGTGTTGTTCTCCCTGGTTTTTCTCCAATGAAGTATCTCTCTTGGAATATAAGGGGCCTAAATAGCCCGTATAAACAGTTTTTGGTTAAAACTTGTATCTTGGACAATAAAGTTGATGTTCTTCTCCTCCAAGAAACCAAGATGAAGGAGATCTTCGATATGGATATTTTGAGTATTTTTCCTAGAGTGAATTATTTTGTTAGTGAGGTTGAAGGAGCTTCGGGAGGTATTTCCACACTTTGGAATCCCTCAAAATTAAAACAAACTATGTGCTTAGCTAGTAGGAACAATTTAATGGTTTCCCTAGAAGATCTGGCTACGCAGGAGAAATGGAATCTAATAAATATCTATGCTCCTAACTTGAGCAGGGATAGGTTGTTGCTTTGGGAGAATCTAAATGATACTATTAAAAATAGAAAGGATAATCATTGGATGTTGGAAGGGGATTTCAATTTCCCCCTTCTATCTTCAGAAAAGTCAGGGGGGTTGGATGATTATTTTGATAGCATGATGGAGTTGGCTGAATTCTGAAACTTTGTTGGGCTTATTGATATCCCTTTGCAAGGCTCCAAGTTCACTTGGTATAATAGAAGGAATGGAAACCAACTGATCCAAGTCAAGTTAGATAGGTTTTTGATCTTTTCTAATTGGAATATCTCCCAATACCTCTCTCTTTCTGCTCTCCCAAGGTCTGGCTTTGATCATAATGCTCTAGTGCTTAAAAGAAATGTTAATCACAATAGGGGACCTTTCCCTTTCAGATTTGAAATAATGTGGAGCTTTCACTTGAATTTTTCTGCTCTTGTTAAAAGTTGGTGGGAGGAACCTATACGCAACACCCCTATGTTTTGTCTGGTGGAGAAGCTTAGTAGAATCTACCAAAGAGTGAAAGGGTGGAATAAGCTAAACTTTGGGAATATATTTGAGATTAAGAATGCTTTGGGAAAAAACTTAAAGGAAGTTCAGGACAATATGGAAGTTGGTCTTATGGATGATGAGACATGTGCAAAGGAAATATACCTCAAATCTTAATGGTTTAAGGTAAACAAAAAGGAGGAAATCTTTTGGAAACAAAAGTCTCATGTTCAGTGGCTAACTGAAGTGGATCGAAATACAAAATTCTTCCACCAATCTACCTTGAAACATGGAAGTAGGAACAAGATTAGATCACTCATGAAAGATGATGGCACCATGGTCTCCACTAAAAAAGAAATAGCAGGGGAAGCTGTTAACTTCTCCTCTCACCACAATATCCCAAGCAATGCAAATCAGGTACATGATGATTTTATTGAGGTGATCCCTAAAGTTATTTTTGATCTTGACTTAAAGAATATGACTAATGTTGTTTCTATGGAATAAGTTAAATAGGTTGTGTTCTCTTTTGGGGCTTTTAAAGCCCCTGGCCCAGATGGGTTTCCCCCTGCTTTTTTCTAGACCTAATGGGATATTGTCAAAAATGACCTCTTTAATGCTACTAGAGATTTCTTCAGGTCAGGAAGAATCCTAAACCAATTGAATTCCACCTTTATTTCCCTTGTTCCCAAAAATTTTGATACCTCTTCAATTAAAGATTTCAGACCTATTAGCCTTTGCAATACGGTCTACAAAATTTTCTTTAAAATTCTTGTGCTTAGACTTAAATCTGTGTTAGGAAAAATGATCGCCCCTAATCAGAAAGGTTTTGTCCAAGGTAGAAACATCCTTGATGCTATCATCTCTACACATGAAATTCTCCACTCTATGGACCACAATAAAAATCCTAGGATGGCCTTCAAAATTGATATCTCTAAGGCTTATGATAGAGTCTCCTGGTTGTTTCTCTTTGTCGTTCTTAGGAAGTTTGGGATAGAAGTAAGATTCCTTAAGCTAATCTCTGCATGTGGAACCTCCCCTATGTGCTCTGTTCTGGTTAATGGTGTACCCCAAGGCAATTTCTCTTGTGGTTGTGGCCTCAGGCAAGGTGACCCCCTTTCACCCTATCTTTTCATAGTTGTTGCTAAGGTTCTAGGAAGGAATATCCAAAAGTTGGTGGAATCTAAAGCCCTAAAAGGTGTTAAAGCTACCTCGTCTCTACCACCTGACTTCCACCAACAATTTGTTGACAAAATTCTCTTGTTTGGTGAATCCTTGGTGGGGGAAGTTGGTCAATGGAAACAGGTTCTAAATGACTATGTTGTTGTTTCAAGCCAGTTTATCAACTATGAAAAAAGTAAGATTTACTTCTTTAATACTGACCAAATTGTGAAGGAAAGAGTGGTGAAGATATTGGGATGTCAAGAAGTTGTCCTTCTTGCAACCTACCTTGGGTTACCTTTGATTTCTAAAAATTTGGAAAATAATTATTGGAATGACCTGATTGAGATAGTTCAAAAAAAGTTGGCAGGGTGGAAGGGGAAACTTCTTAGCTTAGCTGGGAATATCCAACTACTAAAAGCTTCCTTACAGAATATTCCTATTTAATACTTGTCTCTCTTCAAAATTCCAGCATTCATAGGGGAAAAAATAGAACAGATTTAGAGAAGATTTATGTGGTCAGGAACTAAAGAGAAAAATAAATTGTCTCTAGTTAGTTGGGAGAAAGTTTGCACTCTTAAAAGTGCTGGAGGATTGGGGATAAGGAGAATCAAATTTCTCAATAAATCCTTAACTGCTAAAGTGGGATAGAATCTTCTAGAAGGGTCAAAGGATTGGGTGAATGTTTTCCAAGCTAAGTACTTGAAGAATAGGAACCCTGGTTGTTTCCTCTCTGTGACTGACCTGACTAGTGGTTCTATCCTATGGAATCACTTGTTAAAATAAAAAAATGTGCTAAAATTGGGGGTTAGAAAGAGAATTGGAAATGGTAAAAACATTAATTTTTGGAAGGACCCCTGGATTGAGACTGCTACTCTCTATTCAACTAATGGCTTGAACCCCCTCAAACAAAGCTGAACCAGGATACGTGGCAAAAAGGTGTCAGAGGATGACAATTGGGAGATGGATGAACCTAAATGGAAAGAGTTTAATATGCTATTAAGGAGGGATAACTTAAGAGGTCATAAGCAGATTAATTGGGATCCAACCCTGTTAAGGCTTCACAATCTAATAGGGGAGGCATAGTGGTTTTCTAGTGAAAGGGAAGATGAATGGGTGTGGAAGGGGATTTCTTCAAGTTGTTTCTTAGTTAAACATGCTTATGAGGAATTGATTAAGCCCTTGTTAAACAAATATCACCACTGGGAAAAAGTGTGGTTAAAGAACTTAGTTTTTAAAATTAACTATTTCTGGTGGATTGCCTCACATGGAAAAATTCTTACTATTGACAACCTGGTCAGAAGAGGATTCTAGCTGGTTAACCGATGCTCCCTTTGCAAATAGGATGAAGAGTCTATAATGCATATTTTATTTCACTACTAGCTTTCTAGAGAGGTTTGGTCTTTCTTCCTTTCGTTGTTGTTTACTAATTGGGTGTTTCCTCACACTATGAAGTCTTTTATAGAAAGCTGGTCGAATTTCCCCTTTTCACATAAAGTTATTATTGATCTTTGGAACCAAGTTCCCCCCTTCGTTACTTGGGGAATATGAAAGGAAAGGAATAACAGGATCTTCAGGGAAGTTGAGAGAAGTAGATATGAGGTGAGTATGATAATAAAAGCATAGGTTAAGGAAAATATGGAGGTTGGAAGATACAACTTCTCCAAAGTTTGGAAAAATTACAAAGAGATGAGAATAAATCAGGTTTGGGGCATAAGGAAGGGTCTCACAAACCTAAATTGGACCACAAATTTATTTAGGAAATCTACAATGTGGGCTCATCCTGAAAGAGAGTGGATTAAGTGTAATTTTGATGGGTGCTCTAAAGGAAACCTAGGTATGGCTGGGGCAGGGGGTCTCCTCATAAATCATAAAGGGGAATGCATAGTAAGCTATGGTGTTAACTTGGGAGTTTGTTGTAATAACAAAGATGAGGCTATGGCGGTTTTAGGGGGCATAAAGACTCTAAAGGAGCATGGTTTTAAAAATGTAATTCTGGAAGGAGATTCTAAGTTAATTGTGGACATACTAAATGGAGTTGCTATGCCTCCCTTGGATTTAAAAAATATCAATGATAAGTGTCTGTCCCTTAAGAGTTATTTTACTAGCTGCAAGGTGCAACACATGTACAAAGAAGGGAATAAGTCTACTAATTGTGCTGCCAACGAGGCACTGAGGTGTATTGGGTGGACTTGTTGGGTTAATAATAACCTGTTGATGTCATTAAGGGACATGGTTCTAAAATAAAATTTTGAAAATGATTACAACTTACAAAATTGAGGGTCGGAAGTGGTGGAGATATGGTGATATTAAGGGAATGCACATTAATGATGAGTTATGTAGTACGGTGTTGAGCTTGAAGATCTTCTATGGAGGTAAAAATAATAATTATCTCCTTCTCGAGACGATTAAGGCTCACATGGATATTATCAAGTTGAGGAGGGACATCAAATCCAAATGTGTTAATAAGCGTAATGCCATCGCCTCCCGTGATCGTGAAGAGAATGCCATCGCCTCCCATGATCGTGAAGAGTTGTAATGTATGAATATTAATGAGCCTTTAATTATTTGCAAAAACAATCATGATATCTTAGCTTCGAGAATTGTGTCTTTAGCTTCCACTAAAATAAAGTTCTTGATTCCTATTTCTTTAAGGGATTATTTTGAAACTGTGAGTAAAAGAGCCTTCTGCAAGTCTAGTAGGGAGCCGAAGAGGTGTGTGGTGATGAAGAAAAGCTTGCAACATTCAAAGAAATTGCAGAGTGCTAAGATGGGTGGATTGAGGAAGTGCACATAGCCTCCAAATTTACATGCGCTTAAACATAACATAGTCTTGTGGAGATTGTTTGAAAAAACAGGTATGGTTTCTTTCTTTGAATCTATGAAGGGCTACAATGAGAGCCTTACTTCCAAATTCACAAGTTCATGGAGGAAGGGAAATGTTGCTATTGGTGCTGTGAAGTTTGAGGTGACAATGAGGTTTATCGTGGAAGCTACAAGATTGCAAAATCAAGGCTTAAAGGTGGAAAAGAAGAGTGGGGCCGACTACCAGATGTTTATGGACAAGTTTCTTCATGATGGGGAGAATTTGAAACACTTTCAAAATGGGTATGCGAGGTTAGAGCTCCTGCCTCCTTATGCCCTGATGATTTTGTTTGTTTTGAGGTATTTTACACTAGAAGGAAGGTACATGTCTGTGCATGTGTATCATTTTTTATTGTTAAACCATATTAGGCACGATGAAAGAATAATTTTTCCCTTCTATTTACTTTCATCCCTGCCATTGAGAAAGGTGCTAGCTCTCCCCTGCATCAAGGTTTGATGCTTGCTCTGTACAAGCATGCTCTTGCGTTAAACCCTCATGGAAACCCTCTTGTTGACAGAGTTGATAATCCTAACCGCAATGATGGTGATAATGTTGAACCCACCGAGGATGCAAACCCTGCTGAGGAACCTAATCCTCATCTACCTCCTATTGTTGTTGCTAGAAAGGTGTTAACCCCTTCTAAAATCCCTTCCCCTACTGTTAAAAGTGCAAATCCATCTACCCCTATGACTCCAAAAATTTCTACTAAAAGTTCCATTGAGTCTGAGTTAGTGAAAGCAACTCTGGAGAAGAGAAAACATTCTCCTCTTCTCCTAGATTTACCCAAGTCTAAGAAGATTAAAAAAAACTTGAATACTCAAAATGAAGTTATTACAATTAGTGAAGATAAAGAGGGCATGCAAGCTGAAGATTTGAAAGATATGAAGTAGGGTCAAGGTAGTGGTGGTCGTAGGTCTGCTCACCTAGAAAAAGCTACTTCCAGTGATAGGAAAGGAAAAAAAAATCTTTGTGAATGAAGAGGAAGAGTTGGAAATTGAAGAATTCGAAGCCCAGGTAGATGAAGAAACTAAAGGGACAGAGTTTGAGGATACTACTTATGAAATGGGTGAAGAGGAAATGTAAGAGGAGAGTGATGATGAAGAGGAGGAAGAAATCAAAATGGAAGAAAACCAAAAAAATGATACCCTGACTGTTCCGAATACTGGGAATACTTGCAATGATAATATTATTGATGATTCTAGCATGGATTATATGAAAATAAGACTAACTTATATGCATGTACAAATGGATTACATGGAAAAGGCTTTGGTCACATTGATGAAGGTGACTAATTGGATGATACAAAGTGCAATGGTTGGTGTGGTTTCTGGATAAACTAAGATTACTAGGAGGCTGAAAAAGCTAGGGAAGTCACATGATTTGAAGGAGCTTGATGAATTAGAGGGACCTAATTGGAGGGAGTATATCTGCCTAATTGGTGATTATGGGGACCTATTGGGAAAAGCTGAGTAATGGATTTCTCTTTTGATGACGTTTAATGATTTCTCTCCGTTTTTTGTCTTTTTACTTCTAGATCCTGGACTACTATTTCTTAATAGCTTTTCTATGGTTTAGGACTTGTTGGTATATGGTGGAATTGATTAATGGTCTTCGTAGCTTTAAGTACTCTAGAAGTAGTTTTGTGTTTTTGATTAATTATGGAAGTTCTATGTGTTAAATAGGCACATGACAACTTAGAAGGGGGGTGAATCTGTTGTCACAAAATTCAAACTTAAAACTTCAAAACTTATCAATTCCACAACCACACTATTTTGTTATTAAGTAAAAGCATGAAATACAAATAACAAAAAGAAATTCAACTCAATGAACACCATATTTTTTACGTGGAAAGCCCAATGCGGGAAAAAACATGGTGAGGGTTAACTCACAATATAAAGATTATACAATTGAATACAAAGGCTCACTGCCTAGAAGAGGACTCACTGTCCAAATACAAAGGCTTACTTCCTACATAAAGGAATCACTTTCCAACATGGAGGCTCACTGTCTACAGATACAAAAGAGAAAAAAAGATCCACCACAACAATTAACACGCATTCACAACCTTGATCAGAAGATTGCATAAACCTTAAGCTCATTGCCTTCAGGAATCTAGCACAATAAAGAACTACTGCCTCAACACACACTTTTGCTCTTATGATTTGTGGCTCACTTTGTCACTTTGCATCACACTGTCATACAACTCTTCACAATTCAACTTGCATTTATACCATCTTCAACATTAGAAACTTTCTCCAAGGTTGGCCACATAAACTTTGTTCCATAAATTTAGATAGGTCAGCAACTCAACATTCCCGCAGTGGAAAGGAATGAGAGTGAACCAAAAAATACTTAACCAAGAACAAAAATAAAATGTCTTAGATCAGCCACATGCTTCCTTAATTAAATTTTATTCTTCGAATGAAGTGTAAACACTAGGTCGGCAAAACCTAATGAAAACACAAATGAACATTGATGTACACGCTTCCCAACAAGAAGATGACACATGGACGCAACAACACACTTCATTATGCATGAGAACACATCTCATATTACTTCAGATACATCCGCAACAAGTGAAACAATCTTCAAACACTAAATACCTTCCACTAGTCCATCTAGACTATGCAAACACACACAACACTAAAACATGACTCTCGTACTACCAAACTTCAAACTTCTTTTCCAAAACCCAGAAAACACCTTTAGAAGACATATCCCAGATCTAAAAGATCTAAGACAAACAATAGAGGACTGTGGAGAAGAAACATTTCTCCTAGTCCACAAAAGACCAAATCTGCTAGAACAGTTCACATATTGGTGAATGTAACTTTTGTATACCATCACACCAAAAGCTAGAACTTAGGATATATCACCATAAGATCACCATTAGAAAACCTTCAGATGTACACAAGCATAGGATCAACACAGGAGAAACACGAAGCACATACTGGAGCACATTCTGAAAAAATCAATCACTCTGACTTCTCTTCTTTATTAATTTTCTCAAAAGCACTTGGAAACTCATCAAACCATCACATCTGCAACATCATAAAGATAGATCCATGTACTCACAACATCTCAGAAGCATATCAACTATACATGTACAAACTGCAACATACTGGACTGTGTTGACATAAATGACAACATTAATGACCACACCACTAAACTTGCTCATGCTTGCAACACTATGGTTATGGTTATGATATATGGCCTGCGTACCACCTTGGATAGTTGTTTTTTGTTGTTGGTTGGTTGTGCTATTTTCCCACCTTGTTTTTCCTTTTTTGAGTTTTGGCTGTAACCATGGGATCGGGGCCCTTTCCCTGCTAATCTAATAAAAAACAATTTATGAAATTGAAACTAAGATCTACAAACAACAAGAAATAAAGTAGACATAAACAAATTTATCCTAATCTAAATTTGGAAAATGACCTATACAAGGATAGGTTTTCCCAAGGGTGAATATGTCTTTGTACATGGATTTAAAAAAATAAATTTTATTTTTTGAGTTAATGTTTAATTTTTGTGTTTTAGGTTGCAAATAGATTTTTCAATTACATATTTCTAGAATTTGATGATCAAGTTCACATGCAATTTGATAGAAAAAAGCAAACACAATGACAACTTTTGAAATGCAATTTTGATTGAATTTTTTGATGTAAATGATTGAAAGACACCTTTATGTAGAGTACTACGTGAGATATATGCAAGATGTATGCAAGATTTATGAAATGTTTTGAGATTTTTGTGAATTTAAATGATGCAAAAATGCAAATTTTAAACCCTAAATGAGATGCAAACCAACTAATGCAAATCCTAGATCTAGTGTTTTAGAGACTTCCAAATCAAAATTTATGATGTACAATGTCAGGTTCACCTAAATGAAATAAGGGGAAAGGGGGGAATCTATTCAATCAATATGGAATGATTAAATGACCTTGGATTAAAACAACCCTATCCCTAAATTCATTAGAAAGATAGTTCGCAAAGGGATAGGATTGAATTTCAACCTTGAGGTGACCCAAACCTATTTTGGATCTTTTTGGTCTTTGCTTTCTTATAACAAAAATGACTGATTTGGAATGTTTTGGAATAATTTAAAGTGCATTAACTAAATGAATTATATTACCTAACACTTGAAATGCAAAGTTATATGATAACAAAAAAAAAACGACAATGTGCAGGAATATATGAGAAGGGTAGACTAGTGTGCACTTGTGATAAAAAGTAGGTTTTAGGGTCTATAGCAGGACTGGTTTTCCCTAGAGAAAATGGGTCCTAGTGTAGGGGTCCAAAATTTGCTTTTGTAGTCGTCTGATTATGGATCTAATATTTTGATTCATCTAGGTTTTATTGTCGAAAAGATGGAAATAAAATCTATAGGTGAGTTTCCATACCTTAACAACAAAGATGCAACAAATACAACTTTACAAAATTTCTCCTTTGATCAACCTTCAGTCCTTTTTCATCTGTAAATCTGCACATACAAAGAGAGAAGAAAACTTTTTTTGTTTTGGGTGAATGGGGGTTTGCCTTAGTCAAACCCCATGTTTGGTAATTAAACCTTGATATTGAAATAATGAAAAAGTGAAGGAATTGATGAATGAATTTTTGGTAGATGTTCAACACTCCCCTTAGGATTCATGACATGGACTAACCACCTCTCATGGATCCGTTAACTCTAGCGGTTATATTGGGCATTAAGAGGTCAACCTTTTGGTGGAAAAAAAACTGTGGGGCCAACAATTGGTATCATAGCCAAAGGTGTTAGGTTTGAATCCCCTCAGTTAACGCTTAGCGGGAGATTGTTGGTAGATGGTCAACACTCCCCTCAGGATTTGTGACATGGACTAACCACCTCTTGTGGATCCATTAACTCTGGAAATTGTATTGGGAATTAATAGGTTGACCTTTTGGTGCAATGGAAACTGTGGGGCCAACATGAACACTTGCTTGTTATAACTCAACAAATCCTTAATGGCTACCCTTAAAGGACTGAAGTCAAACACATCACTCTAAGGCTTGGATCTTGCATGAATTGGCTTGATTGATTGATGCTTTAATTCTTGCTTGAAGGCTTGAAACCTACATCACAATGTTAGCTCCAAAACATGACATGAACACACATGAACTTTGACATGATGATATGATCTTGATTGCTACTATAGATGATTGATAAAACTACTCTTCAATACTCTTGACAATAATAATTTCTCTTGAATTGATCTCATAAAGTGTATTCTTGCTAGCTCTTATATTTGAATTAATAAAATAACTGTCTTTATAGGTGTTTATCTAATTTCTTGAAAATTAGATTCCAAAAGCTAACACTTGATACTTGAATTTGAATCATTAAGATGCACCAAAAACATATTAAAAATTGGGTCCTAGGACTTAAAGGGGACCCATTCGCCCTTGGGTGAATGGGTCCTAGGACCTAAGTCTAGGACACTTAATTTCCAAGGTGTTTTAATTAATGTTATCAATTATTTAATATAGGTTTCCCTTTCGAAAAACAAGAATAATAAGGCTTTGGAATGCATAATTTGGTCAATTAGAGGCTTAATTAAGTCCTATTAGTTAAGGGGATGCAAACATAGTGTGAAATTATAAAGGTATACAATTTTCTATAATATAGTTTGAAGGAGTACTTCTGACATCATCCTATTTACATAGGGTCCAAGGGTTCAGAATAAGGCAGCCGATGCAATGGCCACCATTGGATCTCTCTTGGACATTCCAAACAATATGCATCAATGTGAGTTCTTGGTAGAACAATTGCTGATCCCTGCATTCAACATCCCTGAATATGAGCTCGTGTATGAGATTGTTGGTCTAACTCCCATTGGTATAGACATATATGAGTACCTTCATGATCAAATCCTCCCTCTTGACTTGTCAAATAACCAAAAAAAAACCTTTATTCGATGAGCTGTTAAATATGTTATCCTCACCAATACCCTATATTTACATAGTTTAGGTAGTACCCTTCTTAGATATCTCGACATGGAAGAAAAAAAATGGCTTTACAAGAGGTACATGGAGGTATATGCAGAGCTCAATCTAGTGGTCCTATCCTAGCAAAGAAGCTTATGTGCATAGGATACTATTGGCCAACAATGGAACATGACTCCTACCACTTCATGAAGAAATGCATACATTTTTAGATCCACAAAAATCTAGTACACACCAAAAAAAGGACTTCATTTGGTTACATCACCTTGGCCCTTCTCTCAATGGGGACTCGACCTCATCAGAAAGATCCACCCTACATCTACGAATGACCATAAACTCATAATTACTGCAACTCAGTATTTTACTAAATGGATTGAAGCCTTTCTAATGAAATACATCATTGGTAAATAAATATCAAAATTTATATGAAACTACATCATATATCGGTATGGTGTACCATTGCCTATAATCATAGATAATGGGTGTCCCTTCAAAAACTAGGATGTTTTGGAATTATGTGAAAAATACCACATCTAGCATCACTTTTCCACTTTGTATTATCCCCAGGGTAATGGTCAAGCGGAGGCGTCGAACAAAACCATTATAAAAATCTTGAAAAATATTGTCAATGACATTGGCTGAGATTGGCACATACCACTAAATCAAGCCTTATGGGATTATCATACGAGCATTTTTACTCCCATAGGTGCTACATGTTATTCCCTTGTCTTTCGTTTTGAAGCTATCCTACCAATTGAGGTCGAGATCTTGTCGTTGAGAGTTTCCATTTAATAGTTCATTAATGATGAAGATTACTTGATCTCCAAATTACACGAGCTAGAACTATTGGAGAAATAAGACAAACTACGTTGGTCCACTTGCAAGAATATCAAAATTTCCTCAAATGTAGTTACAACAAGAGAGTCAAGGTAGGAAAATTTGACATTGGTGATCTAGTCTTAAAAGAGAACCCTAAGAACCAATAGGATAGAGAAAAACTAGGCAAGTTTGAGCCTAACTTGTTCGGTCCTTATATCATCAACGCAACATATGGATCCGATGCCCATCAACTTCAATTGGCCACTCTTGATGGTGAACCTCTACCTGATCCAATCAACAACATGATCCTTTGGAGGTACTATACATGATCTTTAGAAATCTCATAAAAAGCTTAACAAATAAAAAAATTGGAAAAATAGAAAAGAAAAGAGAAAGATAAATAATCCATCCTATAGTGAAAACCATTTTGGTGTCTCTTTGGATAAGTACCATGGTGAAAACCTGGAAAAAATGTGCCATGTCTAGTTACCTACTTCTCTACCATCTATCACTACTCTACTAGATTCCACCCATAATAACTCAAGCATAAGCTCCTTCATAATAAAATATTTCTCATCCCTTCTCATGGCCTGAGACTGATTAAACATTTAGCGTCAACTGCTTATCATATTCACCCTTTCATAATAATTGGTTCTATTTCATATTGGGATGAATCCTCAACCTAGGGTTTTAAAAGGATCTTACACATGGTATTCAAGGACGTTATCATGAAGTATCACAAAAGTACAAGACATTCAAATATCCACTAAAATTTCCAAAATAGTCATAAAATATCAAAAAGTCAAAAACAATGTCAATCCATGGTATCAAACTGCATTGCCTCTGCGTGTGTACATAGGAAAGGTAAATCATTGATGAGACCCTGAGGCACAGGTCAGTCCCTTATGGTCCATCATCATTAAATCTTCATCATATTCCACATTTCTAAAATAAATTATCATTTTCCATGGTTAGTTGAACTACATTGTCTCTGTGTGTGTCACATAGGCAAGGCCATCACTGATGAGCCCTTGAGGCATATGTTAGTCCCCTTAGGGTCCATCACAATAAAATTTTCATCATGATCCAAATTTTATAATAAGCTATTCTTTGTTGAAAATCGACATGTTGGAGACAAACAAATAGGGTATCCTACACATAATCAAGCTTAACAAATCATGAAACAATAGATGAAACTCCCAAAGTAGTCCTCAACTAGGTTGATCAATTATTTAAAAATGTTACCTATCTTATGAAAATCATTTGTCTTCTAGGATGTTGCATTTTTAAAAATAGACCACGCGTCTTACATGAAATATCTCTCCTTAAAACAAACACTATCTTTTGAAAATGTATCAAACACTTATCAATGGACAAAAAGATCCAAATAGTTGTTGACTTGTTTGGTCTAGTTAAGTCTTATCTTATCTGATTTATCTTGTCATATTCCTAAGCTACTTTATGATATCCAAAAAGTGATGAGGGGAGTAATGATGGATCATGACCTTTTTCTTTAAATTTTGTTTGTGGTTTGTCTTGGTAACATGATTGGGGAAAATAAGATCCTTGTGTGAGATTGGGATTCCCTTTAGAATAATCAAAACATCCTATGCAAGTCAAAGGTCAGCTAACGCTTTCTTACAGTAGGATTAACATGCTTTATGGTTACTTCCTCACATATTCCAATAAAGGTTCTATTATTACTAGTATGAATCTGGGCACTCCGTGTCTGATGTGTTTGAATCTTTGAAAAATGGTTACTAATGTCACCAAGGTTTGTCTCAACTCAGTGTACACTATCCACTTGTGCATGTATCATAATATTTAGGAAAACCAAAACAAAATCCGCCTTCGCAATTCATGCTTTGGTGTGCATACATCCGCTTGTCTCATAATAAAACACTCTATGATGATAAAACATGCACTACTGAAAGCTCAAATTATATCAATCATTACATTAATCTTGATTTGGATGAATGGTCCATCTAACCATTCTTCACTTCTTATTATATTTTTCCTTGGGCTATCATTTCTTCTACCAGTCCTCACATCTAAACTATCAAATTAGCTTGTCAAAAAAATTGGCAAAATTTTCAGAATTTTTACCAAATTTCCCAAGGGGGCACCATGCAATCCTACCATCATCAAAGCATACCGAGGCAAATCTTGAGCATATATTTTTGAATTTTCTTTGACAAAACATTATAAAAGAGTATTTATCAAAGAGGGGAAAAATGCAGATACCTAAAATTGTCCTAGCTTGCGAAGTAACATTTTGACACTAATTATCATCTTTTCCCTAATGATTAAATAATACTTTATTATTAATGTAGAAGAGCGTGAATGAATACTTCGAGAACTTAGGTCATGGGAGGGTCCTAAGCAACAAGATACCCTAATCTACCTCAAGATTGCTAAATGATTTGGAAAGGTTAAGCAGTTAAGGTCAAAAAGGAAGAGCAATCTAGTTGCTACTATCCTTCTGCTAACCCGAATGTTTTAGGGGGTCAAACAAGCCAATTCCTAGAGCTCAATCTGTGACTTAGACAACTCACTATCTAAGGATGACAACGCAAGACAAAGAATCCAATGCAACATGTTGGCATCTTAGTGGGGCATTGGCGTCTATACAAACAAAGTGTGAGGAACAGATAAAAACACTAGGAGACAAGCTAACAGGTTGATTGATAATGTTTGATGCTATGAAAAAATATAAAGACTGTATGGAAATGAAGTACAACAAGAAGAATAATTTAACTAGATATGCTTGAATTGACAAAGAAGGATAAGAAAGCGATACCAAACTTTGTGAAACTCGATCCTTTGAATAGTCCCAGTGTGGAAGTACCTATACACACAAGATCAAGGAAAATGTTGGTGCTATTTTTAGAGGACTGCCTTAGTCCCCCTCTTTGGTGTTTCCACCTCCATAGACAACCAAATAGAAATAATGTAGAAAATGATAAAGAAAGTGTATTGGAAATGGAAGCACTAAGAAATACACAAAACATAATATGCTACTATGCAAGTATGATAATACAAAAGTAAATGACAATGGTGGATATCACCTTTGTAGCCACATTCTCTCAAGGAAAGTAGAGGAAGGTGTGAGCTTTTCTCCAACACCAACGTTGTCACAACAATGGAGAGGAGGAGCTAAGAAAGCAATAGCTTGCAACTACAATGCAGGTGGTGAAGCTTGAAAGCATGTAAGTGAGTGTCTGAATTGAAGAAAAGAATGAATTCATCCAAGATGCTACAGTCAATGAATGTTTTAGCAATTTGAAGTAAAAATGGAGGCAAAGGATCCATTTTGTGTCGGTAAAGGGGGTAGGAGGCATTACAGTTCACGTATAATGGAGGAATGTAACACCTTTGCAAATTCTAGAGGCAAGAATCTTGTTCGGATGGAAACACAATGCACATACGTCTGTGCGACACGTGCACGCACCTGGAAAAATTCCTCCATCGACACACAAATAGGTTGCCAAGTGGACAGGGAGAGGTGGAAAATATGTGGTTTGCATAATCAAAATTACATTTTTCTAAGGTATGGGGTATGAAAATGGGGAATTTGCAATGGGTGCAAATTCATGCCATTACATTTTGTCCCCACTTTAGTGAGCATATGCATTAGTGAATGAGAGGTAAAGTAGAGAAAAAGCTAAAAAATATTTACTTGATTCGTTGAGGAAGTAGACCACAATCTGACATGCTCAGACGTACATAAGAGATGGATCCATAGGTACTTGGTCCTATGGAAATTTGAAAAAAAGCTCTGTAGGTGCTCGATCCTATAGAATTGGCTTCACGGGTGCTTGGTCCCATAGAGGGTGAACAAAGGTTCTACAGGTGCTTGATCCCACAAAAGGTGAACAAAGGTTTTACAAGTGCACTTTCACAGGTGCTTGGTCCTACAAAGGGGGTGCCATAGGTGCTTGGTCCTAGGGGCCAAAAATTAAAGGCTTTGTAGAGTCTGATTGGTCCTCATAGGTACTTGATTGTGCAAGGAAAGCTTGATGAGGTGCTTGGTTCTCCAAGCTTGATTGTAAAAGCAGTTTCACAAGTGCTCGGTCCTACAAAGCAACATGTTAATCCACAAAAAAAATGTTAGGAAAGAAAAAGTCACCCAGATAGATAGTCATATCTCAAAATGAACAATTGAAGGAGAAGCTTTCAAAGGGGTCCCTTAGGAACCCTTCAAGATTGCAAGGGTTTGACGCAAAGGGACGCTTTGTTTGAAAAGTGATGAAATTTTCACAAACAATCCTATCATTAGGGAATCCTTTTGAAAGATTCTCTTTCCTCAAGGAATCTAGAAAAAAAGAATGGCCTCCTCAAAGGAGAATTTTCAATTCCTTTTCCTACGAATTCAATTTCGAAAGAAAATCTTGTTAAGGGGATCCTTATTGAAGGATGTGATTTTTGAAAAATGCAAAAAATTTCAGCAAGGGATTCGTTGGTCATGAATACACCTTTTTGAAAATCAGAGAGGTAGGAACCCCCCCTTAGGATGGTGTGTGTGAACTAAAGGAGAATGCGGCATCCTAAGGAAAGGAAGAAGAGATGAAGAGATGTCGTGGCCCATAGTACATGATGATATGCATATGTGGAAATGTTATCGCACATGCGAGGGACAACACATAGGCACCACAACATCAAGAAGCAAGCAAAGAAGAGAGAAAGAAAAATAAAGAAAAATAAGCAAAGACGTATAAATCAAGAGATAAGGGGATCTAGGAGTTTGGGGTTAGATCAATTCTTATAGGTGACTTGTGATATATATATGTGAACAAAAGATCATTAGTCCCCAAAGTTCCCAGATTTGAAGAAGAGCATGTGAAAAAAAAATAAAAAACTAAAAAAAATTAGGTCAACATGGAAGGGTGGCCTAAATGCCCCAACACTTTGTATCATCCCCAATTGTCAAAAATCAAGGCACAACATATAAAAGAATAATACAACATATAGAGGAAGTTTACGACACAATTTCACTCTTGTATCCAAGCACCTACAAGGGTGATAAGGGTCCTTCAGGAACACACAAAAAAAAGCATGGGGGAAATACAACACACACAAAAATATAATCTATAGATCAAGAAAAGGTACTAACCTAGTCCTCATAAACTAGGAGGTCATCATTCTCCCAATCTAGATCATCATAAGGGGAGGGTGGATGAGCTTTCAAGGGTGGGATAGCAAGGGGAGCACCCTCTGACTCTCCAATGACAAGAGCTAAGGAAGAAGGCCCCTCAAGGTCTTCTTCACTCAAATCCTATGAGGTAAAAGTTATTGATCTTACAAAGATCATTGACACAGCCGAGACATCACCTACCGAGTGAAAAATGCACTTAACAAGAGTGCCATATGATAAATGAATGAGATATGGAGGAGGCATTCGAGATCCACCATTAATCTCATCAAAAGAGACAGTGACAAACTCGAGAGACGTTGGGGCTTCCTCCATCATAAGGATGGCGTAAACCAAAGTAGAACCCTCTCCTGAAGAAGGTGATCCCTTCTTCTGACCTCCACTAGAAGCGAGGTCATCCTCCAAATTACGCTTTGATGAAGGATGTGGAATCCCCATAGAAGAAGTGAAAGGTGAGGAGGAAGAGGACAAGACCGCAACACACACCACCATGGTGTTCGACGTGTCCACAAGTTGAGAGAATGGATAGATGCTTGGAAGGGACATCAAGAGAGGAGGCTTCATTGTGGGAGCGACGAACACCTGCACCCTTTTGGGTTGAGGGTCACCAACATTTGTGGGAGGAGATGAAAGCAAAACCAAGGCAAAGGGAACTAAAGTGAAAGGAACATAAGAGGTAGACACAATAAGAGATGTCAAAACAAGAGTTGCAGGCTCCTCTTCTGCCTTCTACAAGGTAGCTTGCTCAGCAGCCAAAGCCTTCCTCTAGTGTTTACACTCACATGCAAGCCATTTTTTTGGATTTGGGAACTAGAACTCTCTACTTGAGAAGGAACAAGAGGCTCTTGTTTTGCCATAGGTGTATCCTCCAACACCATTTCCAGTGGAAGGGTATCCTCCTAGATGAGAGCAAGAGAAAGAAGTACAGTAGAAAAAATAATGACAGATGGAGAAGTAGACTCAGGTGCCTCAATGGTGGGCCTGTTCCCATTCACCACTCGAGGGGTAGGAGCAGTAGGAGGCTGTGGAGGCCAAGATGTAGGGGAAAATCCACAAGGACCCTTCCCCTTACCATAGAAAATGAGCCTCAACACTGTAGGTAAGACGAGAAGTTCAAATACTTGACACTTGGACTTCTACCAAGTGAGCATCATTGAACTCCCCATGCAAAGCAAGAGAGTAGAGGTCGAAGGTGCCACAATAGGGTGAGAGGAAAAATAAGATGAGACAATAGAAGAAGATGAAGGCTCTTAGGCACAATCAAACTTCCCCTTCCCCTTTTGAGAGTAGGTGGCAACCTGCTACTGTGTGATCATAGAACCTTTAACTGAAATGACATAAGGGGAGATAGGGTAGGTCACCTTCGGCACTATGCCCCCATTCTTGTATTTGACATAGGTGCAATATAACAAGTTTTTCCTTGGAGGAAGCATACCAATCGAGGTAGGCCAAAAGTGATCTAAAAATTAGCCCCATGCAACACCAGAGGTTTATATCCAATGTCGTGCACAACATCCACATAGCCCTCATGAGAAAACTTTAGACACATGAATTACCGAAGTGACTCTATTCATGGAAACTAGCCACGAGATGCCTAGTTTCACTCTTAACAAGTTTGACTTTGAGATGATATCAAAAGGAGCATTTACAATCCTGGGTCCCACTAGGACTGAGACAGTGATAGCAACGATGTAGAAAATGATAAAGAAAGTGTATTGGAAATGGAAGAACCAAGCAATACACAAAACAAAATATGCTACTATGCAAGTATGATGATACAAAAGTAAATGACAATGGTGGATATCACCTTCACAACCACCTGCTCTCAAGCCAAGTAGAGGAAGGCATGAGCTTGCAAGTTCTCCAATAGGTCAATGTTGTCGTGAAAATGAAGAGGAGGATCCAAGAAAGCAACAACTTGTAGCTACAATCGAGGTGGTGAAGCTTGAAAGTGTGTAAGTGAGTGCCTCGATTGAAGCTAAGAGCGAATTGATCCAAGAAGCTAGAGTGAATGAATGTTTTAGCAATTTGAAGGAAAAATGGAGGCAAAGGAGCCATTTTGCATCAGTCAAGGGGACATGAGTTATTACGGTTTGCGTCCAATGGAGGAACATAATGCCATTGTAGATTCCAGAGGCAGGAATCTTGTCAAGATGGTAGTACGAAGCGTAGACGTCTGTATGACGTGTGCGCGTCTGTGAAAAAAATCCTCCACCAACACACAAACAGGTTGTTGTGTGGATGGGGAGAGGTGGTGAATGTCGGGTTTGCATCATCGAAATCACATTTTTCTAAGGTAAGGGGTATGAAAATGGGAAATTTTCAAGGGGTGTAAATTCACGTCATTACAATTAATTATTATCAAATGTCCTATTCTACTATTAATTGATTACCGTTATTTAATTAATTCATTTTAATTCATCCTTTCTTGACTAATTAAATAAATCCTATTTATCTAATTATGTCCTAATTATCATTAATCTTCCTAATTCATTAAATAAACCTTATTTATTTAATTACGTCGTTAATTACATTTATTCTTCTATTTTGATTAAATAGTTATCATCAATTGTTTAATTAACATTCAAAACCATTCTTAAATTAAATAATTATTATTAATTATTTAATTGACCACTTTCCCACTTCTAGATTAAATAATTAAATTAATTATTTAATTCCCCTATTTCATCTCAACATTATCTATTAATAAATTATCATTTTATTTATTAATTAATCTTCACTTGCACATTCCTCCAATAATTAATTATCGTCTCATGCATAATTCCCTCAAACATAACTAACACTCTCTTCTAGTTGACTGAATAATCAATTCTAGTTCACTAATCAATCAATTCACTTTACTCCCACTCACTCTGAGTCTTCGAATCAATCAATTTAGTTAACTAATTATCAGTATTAGTTGACTCTTCAATCAATTCTTCATGCAACTAGTTAATTGGAATCCTATAGCCAACTACAGTCAGTTAACTAGGTAATCAATTCCTCTAAAAAATCTTCAACCATTAATCTTTGATATTACACCTCTTAATCTAGAACGTTCATTCAAATCGAGAAAATATATAAAGAAACCCTCATATCTCCTTGATAGCTAACCACAAAACTTTGGCATTTGCATCATTGCTATCATTCCACACACGTTGAAGTTTATTGCAGATTATGCATACCAAATTATGAGAGTAAAACCAAGCAAAGAAGGACAATGTAAGTAATCCATGACAACATGGTAAAGGTAAAAGTATTGATTGTTTGAATCTGATTGCATCCATGTTGCATATTTTCCATTGAATAATTTGGATTTGTATTTGAGTGTAGGATTGCAGATTTGTGGTTACTTTCTATAATTCCTTATCTCTCTAATGACTAACACCCAATTTTCCAAGTTACATCTTCCACAAGAGAGAAATGGCAATGATATCTTGCTATTATTAAGGACATAAGATTGATTGATTAAATATAAAATGTACATGAGATGCCTTTATTATAAAGATAAGGTTGTGAGATAGGATTAGATAAGATTATGACATGTGTCTTAGTCCTATACAATGAGACAACTACCTCAACAATTATTAAATGATCCAGGACACAAGTAGTAAATGACATGATAAGATATGATAAGATCACATGACACCTAGGACTTCTATAAAGATTCCTTAGGACCTAAGTAAAATTAACATGCGGATATGACCTACTAGTGGACTAGTTAGGTAAAACACCTTATTAACACTGACATAACTATCTAACCATTACTGAAATAAAATAATTTTAATGAATAATTTAGGTGTTGGGGTGATGATAAGTGGTTTTAATAGTATATTAATTCCTAATCTAGTAGGGAAATAGAGCCATGAGTTAACAAAAAACATAGTAAATGGCTGAAACCCCAAAAAAGGAACCTTAATGAAGATTCCACAAAAGACCTATAATTCTTTGCATACAAAGAAAATCATACAAAGAAAATCATGTTCTACACATGCATTCAATAAAATAACTAAATTTTTAGAATATTAGAAGAGTTTACTTGGTAATCCATTGATAAACCTATATGTTTCTATCACTATTATGAATATACACTATACAAAATATTTATAAAGTTTTTATAGTCATTTGGTTGACCAACTAGTCATATATAAATCACAAAACCCATACAATAAAAATGGAGAAACTCAAATAAGGTTGATTATATGCTTTAAATTCTTTCTTCTTAAGATTATAACATATCATATACATACTCTAGATGAACCAGTTTGTTAATTTACAAAATGGTTATCTTTCCATTTTTTTGAACAAAAATATTAGTTGAATGCTTTTCTACTCTCTATTATTCTCCAATTATTTTCCCATTCCTTAAAAAAAAAAAAAGAAATTTCTATATCCTCTACCAAGTACTCAAAAAAGAAAACATATAGACTTGCATGGGGCCCATAAAAAAATAGAAATTTCTTGTAAATGTAAAAATGGCCATGTCTTCTTGTTAGTGATTTTAATAATTTCTACACTTAAACACATTCCCAATCATGCCATTTACACAATGGTGAAGTATATATTTTTATATCCACCTACAAGAATCAACTCTTGAATTAAAACTTTTTGAACAAAGGAGGGCCAGGTTGGTGGGAAAAATGAGTGCAAGTAAGTGGGAAAGTTAATGCACTTAGTGCCACTATATTTGGTGCTCAAGAAACTTTTTTTTTTGAATGAGATGTTGGTACCAATCTTCCTACCATGATCTCCTCCTATTCATCTCACCTCTTCCCTTGCATGTCAACACTTCGTGTTAGCTCCCAAACCTGTATCGATAACACAAGGTGGTTTTGGAATCGCCACAAAACTCCATTGCATAAAAAATATTCTTTATTTATCTTTTCTCTAGAAGATAGATAGGTTCTTGGAATGTAATTATCTTTAATCATGGTTATAAAGCCAATTAGAAGCTCTAACACAAATGAATTGAGTCGCTTCAATTTCCTTCTACAAAGATAAAATTTTGATCGACTATAGACAAGGTTGTGAAAACCATGTAAGGAGCCAATAATGGTTTTGTAACCACTACATATTCCTAATGCACACTTTTTATTTCATTCTTTTCACTTCTTTATTTCCTTCATTTTGTGTTCCTTTCTCTATTAATAAAGCAAGGTAGTAAATAAACTAATTTCAACAAATTTAGGTGGTTATTGAACAACCTCAATCCACCAACACAACATATGCCTTTAATTTTGATTTTATTTTTTATTTCCCTTTGTTAGTGAGATATGGTGGAAATAGAACCACAATTGGCAACCTTTTATGGTTACAAACCATCCCAAAAATCTATGAAGCCTAGGAACATGCCTTCACCCTTTTCCTTTTTCCATAGTTTTGAAAGGATTGTAAGGTCGCAGAAACCTTGTCAAGAGCCAACAAAGGTTTTGAAACCTATAAAAATCGTTGACACCCAAAAGACTTAAGCATTACCTAATATTCATTTTCCCTTCCTATTGGAGAGAAAGTTGGTTGTCAAAACCTTGTCAAGCCCCAACAAGGTTGTGAGAATCTTGTCAGGAGCCAACACAAGTTCCCAAACCTCCATTTTTAACAAATTACTTGAAACCTGATTCTAGTTTCTAATCAAATAGTTTGAAACAAGGATTATGGCAAGTGATATTTTATCCCTAGTGGCTTTTTTATCTCTTGATGGGGTATTTTAGAGTTGCAAGGAGGTGGTGGTGTGGATAGCTATTCTCAGTTTCAATCATAGTACCTAAGGTCATGAACAAGCTTCTTCTTATTCTCTCTATTGCATGTCTCACCAATCATATAGTTTTTTTAGACTATACCTAGTCTATATTATTAGTTTTAGTTTTAATTAGCATTTCTCTTGGAGTATGTAGGTCATTGTTTGGGTTGTTTACTCATGTAAATTTGTTCAATTATTTTTGTATTCATATTATCATATTGGCTTGGCGTCCCTTACTAAAACCCCATAACTTAATAAGAAAACAAAATATAAAATGTGTACACTCTGTAAGAATATACACACTTAACAATGGATGAAATTTAAGTAAAATAACACTTGCTCATATACACATAATTATTACAACTAAGGAGGGTGGATTGACAATTAATTATAATAAAATCTACACATGTACAAGAGGGTATTACAATTAAAAAGGATTGATTGAAAAGTAATAATAATAGTACTTGCAAATTTCTAATTTTTAAGGGGAAATTCGAGGAGATTATTACAAATAAAAAGGTTGGATTGAATATAAATGTAATAACACTTGTAAATATCTAATTTTAAGAAGAAACTTGAGAAAGAGACAAAATATTTTTCTAAGAAAAATTATGTTTTTTTCTTAATTATAAAATAATTATGAACTAAAGATTTGTAAATTTTAGATATAACAATAATAAATTCATCCTAAAAAATTTTACATAGTGACTAAATATGTTATACAATCAATTTAATTATTTACTCGATAAAAATATAATTTCACTTCTCCCTAAAATTTAAAATTATAAATTATAACCATAATCATAACCCTAAATATAATCTTATGCCTACCCCTAACCCTAACCATAAACCTAATAATAAAATAATTAAAATATAATATAATATTTACTTTATAATAATTATAAGATAATTTTAACAATAATATAATAATATTATATATTTTAATAATAACATATTAATAACCAAATAGTAACAATATTAATAATAATGTAATTAAATTAAAAATATAATAATATTTTAGTAATTATATATAAGGTATATATTCTAGTTATAATAATTGTACTAAAATATTAATAAGTTATATATAATAGATATAATCCTATAAGCAACAACTTTGACATGTATAATCGTATGATAGGCCAAGTCAAGTACACCCTTCTCCTCAATTGTAATCTTTGAACCTTATAGCAACACTTAATGACGACTCTTTCATGTAGCAAACCACATGTCCTAGAATATCAAGCTCCTTTTAAAAATCCTACCTATATTTTATTTTCCACGTGATGGAAATTTTTGAGTCCGCCTTGCATATTCCTTGTGGGTAGCAGCTATCCAGCCCCTAAAATGCACTGGAGCATGGATACCATCCCATGCATTATAACCCATCATAATTGCACTTCATTTTTTTGTTGGGTCTTAACTCATCGTCAAACATCAATTGAATTAGACATCTTTAAGTTTGTTTGGATAGCTACTACAGTCTTGTCCCTATCTTATTGTCTTGCGACTATCTGTGGAAGATTTTGTTCCTTCATGCAATAAAATCTTTTGAACCAGTTATCTAAAAGTTCAAAAACATGACTGCCTCCATTGTCAAGGTCATGAAGGGTTTTAACCATTAAATTAACATACAATTCTTCAACTATTTCTCTAACAATTTACTTCTATGCCTCGAAAGCGACGTTTACACACAAAATAAACAAACTTAGTCAAAATAACTACCTTTGATGCTCTAAAGGACCGTCTTAACCTTCTTCTTACATCCTTCATGTCAGTGGATATAAACCTTTAGTACCCATGTCTACATATCAAAATAAACACACTGTAAGCTTAATACTCCATACACTTCTAACTAGTTTTTAGTGTCTTCACACATGCAATTCTCTCTCAAATAGCTTTCTTGAAATTTTTTAATTTCTAATACTGATGAGTGCAATGGAGTGGGTCCTAACATCTCTGGATTTTGATCTAGTTTTAATGTTTAAATGCATATGAAATCCTTAGATGACTTTATCTCTCTCGTTACCTTTTTATTTCTCAAATCCAGATCTCAATTCTACTTATTTTTTCATTTGATCTATTTCCTTTGGCACTTCCCCATGCTTTTTAGATTGTAAATCACTTTAGATTCTAGTTAATGGGTCTCTAACGCCTATGTAAATTTTGACCAGTTTTTATCTTTTATAGATGATTTTCATGGTGACTAACCCCATGGACCCATTGATATTCATTTTCTTCTTGTGCATCCAATTTTATCTTCATGGGATTTTTTTCATTTTCCAAGTTTGTGTTGGTGATAGATCTAATGGAGAAAGATGGGTCCCAAGGTATTTATATTTCAAACCTTCCTAGAGTCTAATATACTCACTCCTTGCATCCAAGATCCTTTTCGGGTTACTTTGTTCTCCTAATATGTTTTTTATGCCAAATGCTTTCCTTATGAACATGAGCGAATTCTTCAATCTAATTCTATGCCTAACATAAAGCCTGATTGAAAGTGACTTTGTTCCTCACGATAGACACATCTAGTCTGAAGTAATATTAATAAAGAGTCAAAATGATAGAATATTAAATTCATTACATTAAGTACACAATGGCTACATCTTAATATAATCAATTATATAATGGTTTAAGAATTACAACCTTTTAATATCATATACAATTATTGCATTAGGTCATAGGTCATTGGTCAATTGTCACATAGATAAGTGATCTCAATATAAAGTATTTGATAAAAAAATGTTTTTCAATTGGAATCTACAAGTTTAAACCTCCAAGCATTTTTAATAATTGGGGAGACATTGAACCTCTGATTAGAGAAAATCCCTTTCCTTCCAAACCATAAGCCTAGGTAAAGAAGTACCAATCAAAGTGAAGAGACAACACATTTTTCATATCAATTTCATGACAACTATAGATTCACCCCACACCCAACCAAGATTACATAAGACTTCCCAACACATTTATTTTAGGCATCAAGCACACACAAATACAAATGTACACTAAAGGATGATACAACATGACAACATGATCATATTGGGCATAATACACACATTCTAAATCTTTATACCAGTCTAAGTGTCAAATCCTAATGGTATCATATCACTATACCAAAACCTTTCATAAGTATGAAATCTTTACCATAATAGTACATAGACCATACCACTTATCAATGAAAATGTTGTACGCTAAAAGTCAAGGCACAAGAATTCATCGAACACCATATAACTCTATTATTTGTAGAGGAATAATAAAATATGTTACATGGCTTGTGAGCCCCCAACTAGAAAGGAGCATTATAACATGTGTGGCGTGAGTCAATCCATGAGAAGAGTGAAATATGATACCAACTCCAAGCCCCATGCAATCCTATCTTAAAGGGAGATTATCTTCAAGGGTAAACCCACAAAAGTGGTTTACAATTTGAATGAGGAAGGAAATCTCATAAAAAATGAGCCCATGCCAAAAGTTTTCATTTTGGGAGTTTGAGCGAACTTATTGGTTTAAACGAACCAAAATAGGGTTTGCTCGAAACATGGTTCAAGCGAACCATTTTAATGCTTGTACGGACAAAAAATACATGAAACTCCCTTTTTGGAAGGGGGTTCAGTCAAACCCAGGTTCGCTCAAACCCCCCGATTTGAGCAAACCCCCTATTTTCATGATTCCTGCTCTCTGTGACCAAAAAAATAAAAAAATTTACGGTTCGGAGCTCCGGTTGTGGATGAAAATGGTGGATACTTCACAAACCCAATTGGAATCAAGTAGTCCTCGGAACGAGCTATCCAACAAATATAATTTTAATATGTTTTGGTTTTATTATCTATTTGTTTTTTAGTTTTATTAAACAAAGGTTTTTCACCAAAAATGAAGCTCTCTATTTTGCACATGTGGAAAAATAGAAGATTATCATTTTTTTTTGAAAAATATGAGTGCACCAGATATTGAAGTCCTTGATCCAACAAAAAAAAATTGAATTTCGATACATACAAAAAAAGTTATGCGTTATATGGTCGCGCTATGTTTGAATTGTAATTGGTTTGACTTCGAAACTTGATTAAAGAAAAAATATTCAATAAAAAACTATCTAACCAAGTGGAAGCACTAGATATAGGAGTTACAAATCTAAATTCAAAAGAAATAGAATTTTATCCTTCATGGAAAAAAAGTTATGCGCTATACAGTGAAAATCACTTTTTAAAAATGTTGTTTTCTAAAAAAAACTAGTTTTCGAGGGAGATGGAAAAAAAAGTGCAATCTAATTCCAATTTTTTTTAAAAATATATATTTAGAATCTACAGCTAAAATGTCATGAAACTCTAGTTTGCACCATCTTCAAATTCCTCACGGTTTAGCCCCTATAGGTGCTCGAAAGTGAAGATTTAGTTAAAAAAATTATTTTAGTGACCAGTTTGGCCAAAAATTGTATACCACTATTGTGGGATCACCCTCAAATATGTTAGACTTGGAGTAGAGAAATTTTTGTTAGACGAATCTATCCACAAGGAAATCCAATTCCTCTCAATGTACTCTAATCTTGGTACCTTATCACTAACCAAGGTACTCAAAGTCTTATGAAAAGAATAATAAATATGGATACTCTTAGAATATACTTCCAACTTATGTTTACTAACAAAGTTGGGCCCTTCCCGACTCTAATCAAAACAAATTATCTTATCACCTAGGTTGATTTTTTTGGTTTGTTAGTGTAACCTATAGTTTATTGTTTGCTCCGATGTTGTGTTGGTAGAACATTTTGTTAAATAGATAAACTTGTGTTTTAAGTTGTTTTTGTAACTTTTGGGTGTGAGTCCCTTTTCCCAACTTATATTATAAAAATATAAACATTAGGATAAATCATCATAACTAATGCAGTCCAAGTAATCATACTCAACAAATTCTATTTACTTCTAGATATATATACAATCAAAGTACATATATTTTTTGAATTTTTGGACCTACCCCATAAATTTAACTTCAAAAACATAGATGCACAAATTTGTTTATTCTCAAATATTCCTTATTTAATGTTCCTCTAAATTTTCCATATTTCCTCTATTTTATTTTATTTTGGCTAGAAATCACTAATAATATTTAATTTTTTATAAGTTTAGCATAGATAGATAGTAACTAAATAATCATATATCCAAACCAATAAATTGGGTATGACTAGTTTTTGTAAGGATTTACCTAGCTTGATTACACACCTTCAATAAAATTTTAGAAGAATCTTAGTTCATATAATAGTATAGTAGAGATAGGAAGTTAGAGAATATGGAAAATAAAATATTTATCTAAAGTATTCAAGATAAAATATAGGTTCTTTATGAGCTCATATTTTCATGAAAGAGCAACAAATAGAAGAACAATTGAAACTTATCCATGTTGGTTATAAAAATGATAAGTACACAATTAGTTTGAATGTTGATCATGATATGTGTTGTAGTTTTAAATAAGTTCTTATTAGAGAGTCTTCTATTTAGGTACATTTAGCGTGATTAGAATCTTATGAGGAAAGACCCCAAAAAAAAGAGTAGATCCACTATCTAGAGACATTAAGAAAATGTATCTACTTAATTTTTATGGCTTAGGTAGAGGTGATGCCACATAATCTTGGTTGTGCTTAAGGATGATGATTTAGTTGTATGTGAGTGCCTTTACCAATAGCACAACACATATGCAAATGGAGTTATTAGACTAACTAAAAATGTGTCAATTTAAGGTGTCTACAACTATATCTAGTTTAGTTGAGTAATTAAACTGCAATAAACTCAAAAAAATCAAGAAATACATTACTAAAATTCTATACAATTTTATGATTTAAAATTTTTAGCTTATTTTCCTCTACATTGATTTTTCAATGGAATGACATGAACCTTTTTAAATTGCTTCCTTATATTACATGACTAAAATATTTTGAAGAATATAGGCCTATAAATTCCTTGGAGAACCTCATTATTCCCCAAATCACCCAACCATTCAAATTTTTTATGTAAATTAAAATGTGTCTTGTAAGGCCCAACCACTCATTGACTATAATAATATCTTTAGAACTCAATCTACTCATAAATAAATCAACCTATATTAATCCTTTGTTTCTTATTAAACCCAAACTCTACCACTACATACTATCTTTTCTTAAATCATAAAAGGTAATCTTACATTTTTTCCTTAACAAATATAGAGGAATAAAAATATCTCTAGCTCCCTAGAAAATATAATATCACAAAAACTGCCTTAAGTTTTGATCATAATGGCTTGATTATATGCTTCTCTTATCTACTATTCCACATATCCTATTCTTGTTACCAAAAATTCCTCTTTTTTAAAGATAATATAGTTGAAGGTATCTACCACCACAAATCTAACAACTTGCTCTTAACTTTGTCCTTTTATCAATATATATAATATCAATAATTATATATATGTGATCATTATTATTCTTCTTTGAGTAATTTCTATTAATTGGACCAATTCAAATTATCATTCCTTTCTGATTTTCCCTCAAGGATGATTTCCAATTTTCTCTTTAATATAATTTCTTCTTCTTAGATTTGAATTGGCATTTTTGGTTATGATAAATCTTATTCTACCATTGTTCTTATATAGCCAATGATACCTTTATTTCTTGATCCAAGGTCTTAGGATTTATAATCCTCTTAGATTTGAATTGGCATTTTTGGTTATGATAAATCTTATTCTATCATTGTTCTTATATATAGCCAATGATACCTTTGTTTCTTGATCCAAGGTCTTAGGATTTATAATCCTCGTAGAAAACATGATACTCTTATCCAAATCTAGAAGGAACTTACCAAAATGATCCTCTTTATACTTTAAATAGTGAACATATCTTAATAAAACCATAAGCTTGTCCTTTCATTTTTCAAGTGTCAATGTCTTTGCTAAAATATACCGCAATAAGTCGATATTTTGATGTTTAAGTCCTGCCTTTATAAGCTTATTGTTGGGTTAAGTGAAGCCCAAATTAGCATGTTGCCTTCATAATTCGAAATGCTTTCTCATTTTGTAATTACTTCTATTGGCATGTGTGGCCAATTTAGAAGTTGTATATTTTGAATTGATTTTTCCAAATATTGGTTGGAGACTGTTTTATTAATAAGCTGCTGGCTGAATGTAATTTATTCAGAACTTGAGAATTAATAAGAGATATTCCTTGAGTGTGGACGTAGCCATTAAATTGATGGTGAACCACGATAAATCTGTGTTCTTGTTTTGTGATTGTTTTTAATTTTTTATTTCTGCAATTTCTTTTTCACTTTATTGATGAAATTTAGTTTATGCTTAAATGGTGTTAATGGTGATTTTATGCAGGTGAAAGAGGTGTGGAATGTGAGAAGCTGCCAGTAGAGATGTGTGCTTTCTCGGTCTCATCATCGGGCGCTTGAGAAAAAATCTTCCACAGGCAATCGCAAGACGACAGTTATCCAAACAAACATAAAGATGTCTAATTCAACTGACATTTGATGGTGAGTTAAAACCCAGTGGAAAAAACGAAGTGCAGTTATGATCACGTCCGCTCCAGTGCATTAGTGCATTTGAGGAGGATAGCCGCTGCCTTCCTTGTAGACCACGCCACTGTTAGTTGGAAAACTCATGATCTAATTCCACGCCACCGTTAGTCTATCATCTCATTTCTGCAATTCTTGTCCGTCGAGTTTCCTTTTCTCTTGCTTCTTGGGCAAGGAAAGAAGTGTGATGGCTTTTGAAATGAGAGTTGCATTGGCCATTTTTTTGACGCTTCTCACCTTGCAAAACGTTCTGGTGATGGGTACGCATTTTTAGTTTTGATAGATTATCAATAACGGTTCTCTGATTTTTTTCGTTTTCTGCTCGTAGACTATACTTTCAACAGATTCATAGAATTTTTTTTGGATCTATATATTTGTGAAATCGACCCTGAACAGTTTTAAGGGCTAAAAAGAAACTTTGGATCAACTTATGATTTATGCAATTTAGTTTACGTTTAGAAGGTGTTAAGGGTGATTTTTATGCAGGTGATTATGCAGGTGAAGGAGGTGTGGAATGTGAGAAGCTGCCAGTAGAGATGTGTGCTTTCTCGGTCTCATCGGGAGCTCGGTGTGTGCTGGAGAAGAAATACTCCTTCGTCGCCTCCACACACGAAACATCCGTAGAATACCAATGCCAGGCAATACATACTCCAATCTTTTTCTCTTTATTTTTGAAGGAAACTCCGCTGCATGCAGGATAGTTTGATTGAATAATGAGTGGTACATTTGCAAATGCATTCCAGTCGTCGGGCATAATGGAGGAGGAGATGATGGAATGGATTGAGAGCGAGGAGTGCCTGAAAAGCTGTGGGTTGCAGAGAATGAGTGTTGGCCTGTCCACTGACGATCTTTCCGAATATTCTCATTTCACCTATAAATTGTGCTCAGACGAGTGCCAAAATAGCTGCCCCAACATTGTCAATCTCTACCTCAATCTGGCTGCAGGAGAAGGTAAGTGCGGTATTTTTTCTTTATTCAGGGTGTATTATTTTATTCGGACACATGATAACAAGAATAAGGATTTCAGGGATATATTTACCTGACCTGTGCGAGGCTCATAAAACACGAAGTCGGCGAATGAGAATGATGTTCAAGACTGTTGCACCTGGGCCAACCGTACTACCCTACTAAAGCATATATAATTCATTGCCAATAATATTGTATTTGATCAATGCTATCTTTTCTATTATTCATAGATTATGTAATCTATGAATTTATAATTTCTCATATTGTACATCTAATAATGTCAGGCATTCTAGCTATGAAGCCATTTATGGTTCAGAATACACTCTAGCTAAAGTTTTTAATTAAAAAATAAATAAAAATCAGTATCATTTGCAAAAATGTTTTTGGCTTTTTATTGGTTTGTCTTCAATGAAATTTTATCTTCCATAAAATTGATTTAATTAGATGAAGATATGGCACACATTAATTAGATGAATTTCACATTTTGTGAAAGATAATGGTATCCACTTCATTTTAAATTAAATTAAATTTAATTTTACTTTACTTGATTTACATATTAATGTTCATGGAAGATTAAAATTATTTTTTATGATAAAGAGATATAATGAACGAGAGGCACATCCAAAGAAAGTTATGAAAATACAAGTTAAAATGTAATAAAGAAAATCATAAATTAAAGACAATTTGTGAAGGATTTAGTAATATTTTTGGTATTCGCAAGAATGTATGTGGTGGGCATTGGGATCACCATGTTTGTAACAAATCTAGAATATGAAGATGAAAGTTAGGGGATGTAGAGACAAAAATATATCCTTTACAAATTTCATTCTACATATTACATTGATTCTAGAGTTTGGTTTACAATATTTTGCAAGTTCACTCAGATAATTTTCTTATCCCATTTCTCAATTGAAATGTCAATTATGTGTTTGTTTAATTTTACATTTGCAGTCCTCTTTTGTTAGATGACCCCACCTAAGCCACATTTTAGGCAGATTTCGCATGAGATTTTCTATAGTTTATCCTCTTTTTCATCAATATAGGTATTGGTAGGAGTGTTGGGAAAGTTCATGTCTGTAGAGCAAATTTATTTTACAAATATGTTAGGGTTCTATAGGAAAAGGGCTAAGGTTTTCTCTCTGCCACATTCTCTCTCTCTCTCTCTCACATAAAAAATAGCTTCTTGCTCATTGTAAAGGGTTCTTCCCCAAATATGTTAGGGACAAGGGCTAAGGTTCTCTCTCTCTCCCTCTCTCCCTCTCTCTCTCCCTCCCTCCCTTCCTAGAATAAAAAATAGCTTGTTGCTCATTGTAAAGGGTTCTTCCCCTAGTTCTCTAGCAAAATTATGCAATTTTTGCACTTTTGTAGCTATAACTGACTTTAAGCCTTTGATTAATGAAAGTTGGCATTTTTACCTCTCCTCATTATGTATTTGTTGTGTAATTTTTCCATACCTTCATGTCTGAATGTATGTTTGTTGTTCTTGTATGCTCATATGTTGTGTTAAATTCATTTGCAAGACTATCATTGGATCATTATTTCCCTTTAAGTGTCTGCAAACCCTAACATACATATAAGCTTTCAAAAACTATTATAATAGAGGATTGGGCAAGCTGCTTCAAATTTTCATTCTTTCTCTCTATTGTAATGAGTAGAGAATAATCATATTCTAAATATTGGTGCATCACCTTCACTTCCTATTTTTCTCCTTCTCTCTTTTCCTCCTGAAAGATTCAATAGTAGGGATAGGTCTTAGTTGTAGGTATCCATTATTCATTTGGATAAATACTTTGCACTTAATTTAGGAAGGGAAACAACTCTTTATCTAGAGGTTTGGCATGATTCTACAATGTCCTGCACCTTGGATCCATTCTCATGTTTTCACTAAGTAGTTGAATTCATTGTTCAACAAAGGGTGTAGTTCAAATTGACAACACTTCTCTATTCACATTCTCAACTCAAGCCTAAACCTTCATCAACCCAATGCCATTCATTTATTGTCTTGAACATATCAAGCTTAGAGCTTTGAAAAACCAAAGCCATTTGTTTATTGTCTTAAACATATCAGGCCTAGAATTTCAGCACACTAAAATCCTCCTTTAGAAATTGAAAGGATCTTCTATCCTGACTCTTTGTCCACAAAGCAAATTTTGGGTCTCAAGAGTAAGGATTTCAACACTATTTTCCCAACAACCTCTCCAAATAGCCAAGGTTAATGGGATTCCCCGACCACCAGAGTATAATCATACATAACAAGCAAAGTGTAATAAGTTTGCATCCTAAGATACTAATAATGATATCTAGTCTTTTGTAAGCATAAGCCATTGTGAAAGTGTTATAGGGTAAACCCACAAAAGTGGTTTACAATTCGAATGAGGAAGAAAAACTTGGAAAAAATGATCCCATGCCAAAAATTTTAGTTCTTGGGGTTTGAATAAACTCATTGGTTTGAACGAACCAAAAGAGGGTTCACTCGAACCTAGATTCGAGCGAACCCATTTAATGCAAGTATGGACCATCCCGCCAAAAAAAAATGAAAACCCCTTTATGAAAGGGGGTTCAAATGAATGAACCCTGGTTCACTTGAACCACCCTTTTCCCCGATTCTTGCTCTTTGTCACACAAAAAATAAAAAAAATTTGCACTTCGGAGCTCGGGTTGAAGATGAAAATGGCAGACTTCACAGACCCAACTGGAATCAGGTAGTCCTTGGAATGAGCTATCCAACGACTATAATTTTAATATGTTTTGGTTTTATTATGTATTTGTTTTTTTAGTTTTATTAAACATAGGTTTTTCACCGAAAATCACACTCTCTGTTCTACACGTGGAACAATAGCAGATTATTAAAAAAAAATTGAAAAATATGAGTGCACCAGATATTGAAGTCCTTGATCCAACAAAAAATAAAATAAAAATCGACACATACAAAAAAGTTACACGTTATACGGTCCGCCTATGTCTGAATTGTAGTTGGTTTGACTTTGAAATTTGATTAAAGAAAAAATATTAAATAAAAAACTATCTAACCAAGTGGAAGCACTAGATATCGGAGTTAAAAATCTAAATTTGAAAGAATTAGAATTTTATCCTTCATGGAAAATAAGTTATGCATTATACGGTGAGTGTCACTCTTGAAAAATGTTGTTTTATGAGAAAAAACTAGTTTTTGAAGGAGATGGAAAAAGAAGTGCAATCTAATTCCAAAAATTTTGAAAAAAATATATTTAGAATCTACAGACAAAATGTCACAAAACTCTAGTTTGCACCATCTTCAAATTCCTCACGGTTTAGCCGCTATAGGTGCCCGAAAGTGAAGATTTAGTTAGAAAAAATGATTTCAGTGTCCAATTTGGCCAAAAATTGTAACCCAATACTATGGGATCACCCTAATATAGGAGGCGAATGTGTACTAGTATGCATGAACCTGAGCACCTCATGCTCAGTCGATGATTTAACTATGAAAAGTTCCTTTAAAATGTATTGAAACATTGTACTTTAAAGAAACTTTTTGAATATTTATTATTATTATTTTTCGTAAATCTTTGGTTTACTCAAATGCATGCTTTGCAAACTAGCCCAATTGCAATAAAATAAATAATCGAGATGTACGATGTTAATGAGGAAGCCTAAACATGTTGAAGAGTTCACAACCCCAAGATTTCACTAAGGGTAAGGCCCCATGGAGGGGGGCTTCCTAAAAAATTTCAGTGGGTGTTACTGAGATTTTTTAGGAATATTTTAAAGCTGGTGGTCCCACGAATTCAATTTTGCAATTCAACTTAAGAGTTTGAGCTCCAAAATTTAAGGAATGAACTGGAGTACTTTGATAAAAATTAATAAATAAATAAAAATTCTCTCATTTTAATTTTTTTTAGGAATTTAAAATTTTCAGTGATAGACAAGTGGCAGAAAAAATTCCTAAGCTACAAGGGCAACTTTTAGCCCCACTTCAATTTCACCCACTGAAATTTGCTGTCCTAAAAGATAGGGTCTACTATTTTTTAGAAAAAGACTCCAATTAATCATGTAGCATAATTTTTTTTCTTCATGGAACCGCTTGATCCATGAAAATAGAAGCCCTAGCCCCCCATGGGATCATATAGTAACACAAGCATTAAAATCAATGCTTGTGTTCTCCAAGCAGTATCCACCCTTTTCTACTAGTTATTACTAGGTGATTTTCTATAATAATAATAGTAACTACTAACACATCTATAAGTGTCAAAAAATAAATAAAAAATTTGATGTTTTTTACAAGGAATGAAGCCTCAAGTCAACCAAAGACCCATCTTTTCAGTGGTGCCCAGTAATTAGTAAGGGTTCAAAACAAAACATAAGATAATTGTTGTTGTGCGATATTTTCTTCAAGAAAAGAGGAAATTATGAAATATTCTTTTAAAATTAAAAGGGAGATATAAAAATAAAGGATATTATAATTAATGATGAAATAAAAATTATTAAAGAACATTTATAAATCTCTTTAAAAAAAGGAATAAATGTATTTATTAAATAATTATTAAAAGGCAATATTTGTGAAAGGTTATGATGGTTTGAAAACCACCCCTTAATGCTTATATAAAGAATCTATGTGTAACTTGGAAAGGGGCATGAAGATCACTCAAGAAAGAAGGTGGTGATTTGGTGGGCTACAAGCATGGGAGAAGGGGCGCATGAGATTTGTCCAATTCAGAGTTCGGAGTACACCTGAGATTGCCCTAGCCAGGGCTGATGCTTGAGAAGCATGTGTTCTGAATAAAAATTGATTCCTCCTGAAATGTGTCGTAGCTATGAAGACCAAGACCATTGGTATTTCCAAGTGCTTTGATTCAAATAACCCTTGAACTTATTTTATTCAATGTTAGTTAGAATTAAGTATAAATAAAATTATTTGCTCCATTGAGAAATTATTTGCTCGATTGAGATATTATTTGCTCCATTGAGATATTGTTCATATTGTTGAATGCTAATTAACATATTAATATTGTTTATCTCAAAGTGCTCAAGTATTAAGCTAGTTAATGATGATAAATAAGTATTCTGATGCATTTATATTTGAATTATAGATATACTTTATAATTTTTAAACTTAGATAATAACATCAATAAGTCTGCTGCTATATAAAATAAACTTTGATATATTGAATCCATCCAATTTTATACTCTGCAAAAAAAAAAGCATTACAATTACAACATTCAATATCTCAGGGTCCAAATTCAGAAGAACCATTGCCAACATTATAGTTGTCACAAAACAATGGCATGTACACTTAAGTGGCATTACTGTGAGACTCAACATCTCTGAAGTGTTACTGTCACCTCTTGATAGGTTATCTAAATTATGTATAGGAAGCTGACACAAATTAACTTTTAGTTTTGTCTGGAGATTTAATTTATATTTTGTAGTAGCACAGCTGAAGCTGCTTCCTTGATATTACTGTATTCAACCAGGATCTAGATGTAGATTCCACTTTGTCTTAATGCATTACCCCGAGAAATATAAGTTTCCAACTATAATATATAATATTGCACCATGCTCCCATTGTTAGTAACAACTGTTTAGATAAAGGAAGTCTTAATAAGGTTCAAAAAATATCTACCCCAATAAATAATGAATGGATTTAATTCAAAATTTTGCAGGGTCCGCATTCCAAAATTTCCAGAAGGTACCCAACTTATTATTTCATGGGTGAAAGAATGAACAACTGTTCTAGATAGAGGATCAAAATATGACCTTTATCTTCCAGGAACACTTTACATTCCGTTTTATTTTATATTTTGCATCTTGTTAAGATGACAGAATTTTTGTAGATCACCTAGTATTTGCTTTGCTTGTTAAATTGCCAGAACAACAGATTCTTCCACTATACCCTGATTAACAGGATCTAGTTTCTGCAACATCCAGCAAAATTGTGGTAATTCCAAGATTGAAACAAGCATCATATATGCTAGTGTTATTGGCTATCCCATCCAGTAGGTCTCTATACCTCATATGAGAATGACAACGATGATCATGTGGCTGGAGTAGCTTTGAGCATTATCCGAGATCCTTCCCTTTAGTGCTTCACTGCCACCGGGTACTCTCCCAAGTGTTGTAACCAATAGTGCCAAGAACAAACATCTGATCCAAGTTGTCAAATACTAAGAGTATTTGACCCTAGAAAAGGAAGAACATGTTCTGCTAGGATGATGAATGGTAAAATAATCACCACCACATAACAGGTAAGCAAGGGGTTCATTGACATCCAGAGGTTCACTAAGTAGACAAGATACTCTCCTTCATAAGTCAGCTACCACAGATCTGCAGACTGGAAATGCAAAACCCAGGTACTCTGAGATTTTACAAAGCAATCATGCTGAAATCAGGAGATCAAGTTGATGGATACAAAAATGTTTTCGGTGACAGAACGAGCAAGACAAATAGGATATGAAACAAGTTATGAAGCTTGAATCAACCAAATATTCTCTCAATATGATCCCTCTGTGCTCGTTGAATCCCTATAGCTGTCTGTACTCCAAGATGCTTCATCTGAGCCACTGAATAGAGATCCAGTATCACTGTATGTGTAATCCGTGTACTCCCTAGAAGTTGAATTTACATCCCAGTCAGTTGTGGCTGAAGCAAGTTTCTCATGATTGAAACCATAAGCATCCAAACCATATATGTCAGTAAACAATCCATCATTGGCATAATCATCCAAACTCCAAACAATATCAGAATCAATTTCATCAATTCTTGTAGTTCGTAAGTTCAGGGGAGAAAACTGAATTGTATTCATTTTACAACTTCCATTTTGTCCATCTGTTGTAAATGATTGCCGAGAATTATTTGGATGATTTAGAGGTGCTAGCATGCAAGTTTGAGCAATTCCATTCTTTAGAACATATGGTGGTCGTGGAGAAGACCTGAACAAATACCATGCATAAGCAGCAGGCCTGTTTGCATTCCTACCTAACCAATAATTGAGCAAAACTAGTATAAGATCATTGATAGACTACTGAAAAGTCAATATTTGTATTCACCTCGAGTACAGAAGCATGTAAGCACCTTCTGCCATTACCGTATCAATCATTACAGGCTGTACCTGTATGTCAAAGTTGGGAATTAAGGCATGACCAGATTTTATTTTTTAATTAACACGGACAATGGGAACTGCTACAAATTGCACAAATTTAATCCCTAGCATTCAAGTCCAGTTATTTTTAGTGTTTTACCTTTTGCGAATAGCATGGGCATCACCTTTAATAAAATAAAACTTATACTTTTGGTCATGAACACAGATTGCATAGAATAAAATGTCTATAAATATATCAATAGCTATAATTTGAGAGTACAAACCTCAGTGTCATCAATTTTGAACCAGGTCCCATGCAAATCCTTCACATAACATACATAATGCCCAAAAAAGGAAGCATTCAGCATATCTAAATGCACTATTACAGCATAGAGCATATATAAGGGTGGATCGTCAGCAGTTCCACTCATATAGGGTGACATGTCTAGAAATTCTGGGAAAGTAACATGCTTGTTTAGTTTACCAAACTTTCCATTCTGCAACAATGAAAACGAGCATGAAAATCTGAAAACATGCATAGTATGGAAGAAAATAAAATCATAAAGTTATAACAGTCAAGAAAAGCTAAAACTGCTACCTTAAACCTCTTCAATACAATAGTAAGAATGTTTGGAGCTTCATGCACAACCAAGCGCTTTTCAGCTTTCACATAGGACTTGCATCTGTGTATCATTGCATGGCAAAGAGGAATCCTGTGAGTATACAGAACACAAAACCATATAGAAGAAAATGACTTGAGCTTTATTACAATGAACTGCATAACTATAGAGCACAATCATAGCCTCTAGGACGTCAAAGATTTTCACAAGATTTCTATCTGATTATATATACATGTTTTAAAGCTTTTTCTAGTTTGCGTACTTAGAAGATGGAACCATCCACATTTGACTGTACCATACAAACAGAGAGCCAATGTTTAAATATAAGACTAGGAAAAATTTACAACTTTCTCCCATTAAGGCAAAGCTTAAAAGGATACAAATATAGTATACTAGTACAAATATAAGATTATGTAATACAGAATGTTTTGAAATTTTGGGTTAACACATCATATGTAAGATATCTTTGGGTATTAATTATTAAATAGTTTTCCAGTGTACAGAATATATTAATCATGGAAGTATGTAGAGAAGGATTGCATTTCTGGTGTGAGTGGATAGTAGATAGATGGGATTTTCCCTCCTACCTACCCATCAGTTTTGAGTGTCAAGGACTCAAGACAGCCAATTTCAATGGATTGCTTTTCATATTGATGCCTAAACCACTAGTATATCACACAGACAGTTTCGATACAAACATCTCTCAAAATTCTGAAACCTTTTAGAGTTGAACTTTTGAAGATCATGCTATATCCTAATCTGGAAAACTGCTCTCTTCTTACTAAACTCTCCTTTTGTACACACCTTTCTTTCATGCTCATTTTTCTCTTCCTTACCTTTCATGCACGATCTAAAATTGGACATAGATGTCAAAAAATAGCATATAAGGGTAGAAGCAGGGCTATGATGCACAAAGAAGAATAGATAAATTTCAAACAGTAGACCCTTAAATAAACACTTAAGGAACTTTAAAAAAATTGTATATGTAACATGAAACTTCTACCATTCTAATACTGTGAATTGATTTGAAACTTAAGTTCAGTTTTTTGAGTGGTGAACATATTTAGCTTATAAGTACAGAGATCACGGATCTATTCTTTATAGCAGAACAATGAGATCAACAGCACATTTTGACTGAGATAACTGACTAACCTGTCACATTTGTACTTGTTTTCTCCATCTAACAACTCAGGCGCTGTGAATTGTGCAAGTGCATCTTCTAAAGTTTCAATGTCACCATGTATCTCTACAGTGAGATCCAACATATTCTCAAAACGGTCTGACTCACAGTGGCACATCATACACTGAACCTGCAGATTTTAAATAAACATTATAGTCAAAATTTTCACAACAACAAATATGGATGGATTAACTTAGTTGTTATTTTTTTGTTTTGATGAAATCAATACATCAATCTCCGAAAAAAAGGAGTGATTTCATTGTATCTTGAGACTTCTCAATTTCCTGGAGATAGTAGAGAACCTTTGACTGGAGACAGCCCCCAAATAATTGTTGTATAAACGTTGTCTTCTGGGTTGTTGGATTTACTGCCTTTTCTCCACCAGCTTCATCAAGGCATATTGACTGCATAGCTTCAATGGAAAGCCTAGAGAAAATAACTTTATCAATTGGAAAACAATTCAAAGCAGCCACTCACAAGTCAAACAAACTTAAAATCCAAGGCAACACTAGTACCAAATTTTGTTCAAAATAATTTAATGGAGGATCAACCTGACTAGAGTAGTGGTGTTGATTTAATTCTTCTAAGCAAAATATTTTATTCCATGAATATGCAAATCATCTTGGAATCCAATGTGGGCTGTGCTTCAAAACATTAAACCTATAGCTAATTCCTACAATAATCAATTCAACTCACCTGAGGAGCTCATGAGCATCCTCTTGTCTCCCATATCCTAAGTATGACCTCATCCTTTGTAGTCGTGATAGTATTCTGGTAGGTGATACAGGACTTTTACTTTGTCTTGCTGTTAAAATAAGTTGCTGAAGCTCACACATTAAACACCAAATTTTTTTCTTACCTGAATTCAGATTTGAAAAAAAAGAAGTTATTTTTCAAGTCTTTTACCCGGGCTAAAATTGGAAACTAAATTTTAAATTAAAACTGCAAGGGCAAGCCAACTGGATATAAGTAACATACAGTATTGAGCATGATCTCCTTGAAGTAAATAGGCAGCAAGTGGCCTTGTAAATGTAAGGCACTGTAAGACTACATTGGCATAGCAGCTGCATATGACCATCAAAAAGCCTCAAATTGAAATCAATCAAAATATTGTGCTAAAAAACATGAATGAATTGTATGCAAGGCACAGAACAAACTACAAAGAAACACCTAATTGAGAAAAGAAATAAAGGTAAACCGTAAAAGGATAGAAAGGAAAGCATTTTCCATCTAGTTGACATATTTCTTCCAAATCAAGACAGTTAAGCAGGATCCAAGGTATTGCATAGCTACAGTGATATTGGTCTCTGGCATTGTAGCAAGACGCTTCAATGGTAATGACATAGCATTACCAGGGTATTAGTGTTTTTTACTGGAAAGACTTGGGAAAAACTCAATAAAATAGAACATAAGATAATAGTTTAAAATATCAAAATAATTATAGACGATAAATTTTTATTCCCTTTTTTGAAATTTTCCTGTTTATTTTACCTTTTTTTCAATTACAAGGTATCTTTTGACTCACTTGCAGGTTTGACTGAGCAATTAATGGATTTGAACAGTGTACTAAGAGATGTATCTAAATGGCAAGGTTTATGAGATTGGTGAAATTAAATTGGCTTTAAAATGCGCATTAGAAAGTTTCTTTTGCTAATATCGAATTTTTAGATAAATTAAGAACATCAAGGAAATAAATTAAAATATAATGTCAATGTCTACTGCAAAACAACAATCCATTAAGATCAAATAGATGCCAAATGACCTTGTGTTTTGTCCATTGCCAGAGAAATGTCAGATTGAAATGATACGTTGTGTTTAGTAATTTGTTGGCTGCCTGGTAAGTGGTAACCATCAGGTGTAAAGGGCATTCAGTGATCTGTTAACTACCTTGTTTTCATTTGAATAATAATTCTCTGATACAGTAACAAATGGAAAGCTCCATGAAATATAGTTGAAACAATACCATAAATATAAGGCCACTCTAATTTAGGCCATAGACAGGACGAAGAAAATTGTTAATTAATATTAGGCATTAAGATATGCAATTTACAAATTATCAAAGGCCTATAAGGCTCTAGACACATGAATTAAGGTTGCTTCAGAATTAACAGACAAAGAAATTTGAGAATTAGTATTTATAGGCAAGGTTTGCTAATAAGCATGAGCTTGCGACACTACTTCAACCTAAACAATGACCGTGAGGCTCTTATTTGTAAGGATGATCAGACATAAAGGAGAGACAGAGCCAGGCTAGGGTTTGCAGGGCTGCCATTTGTATCTTTTGGTAGCCAATTGGTCCAAGGTTTGCTAATAAGCATGAGCTTGCGACACTACTTCAACCTAAACAATGACCGTGAGGCTCTTATTTGTAAGGATGATCAGACATAAAGGAGAGACAGAGCCAGGCTAGGGATTGCAGGGCTGCCATTTGTATCTTTTGGTAGCCAATTGGTCAGCACAGGCAAGCATCCTGCTTGAACTGTGCAAGTGATGTTTTCTGGTTCAATTAAGCTTTCTGTAGATATGCCTGTAATGGGGTGTTATTTTTTCCTGTGTGGCTTTTGTTTTCAAGGAAATGAGTATTTCATAAGCTGTATCTAGTGGTTTTCAAGATGAATGTATGGACTCTCCTTCCCATGGGGATGGAGCTCAGAGTCCTTTAAAACAAACCACCAATGATATCATGAAGGCTATGACAGCATCAAAGAGAAGGAAAACAGATGCTAGATCTCCGCTTATAAAAGATGGTTTTGTGAAGAAAAAGGATCATATTCCAAAGGTTAAATTTGATGAAAAAGCCATTATTCAGGATTATGATGAACTGTCAAGTTGTAGGCTGATTTGTAGATTCTTTAACTTCTGGCCTTCTTTGAAGGGCATTCAAGCTTGGGTAAGAAGCAATTGGCTTCCTTTAATCTCTCGGGAGCATGATATTTGTATTTATGGGAGGGGATTTGACTGGATATATTTCATTCAGAAAAAGACCTTGCAATAGTATTTGAGAAATGGCTGTGGTTTATGGTAAGAAGTTGTCTATTTATGAAATACAAGGATGCCAATTTTGACACAAGGGAAGAGATATCCAGCTCATTTCCTATTTGGATGAAGGTATCCTTCTTTGCCTATTTAGTTTTGGAGGGAAGAATCATTCAGAGCAATTGGGGACACTCTTGGTAAATTTGCTAAAATTGTAGAAACAACTTTTCAACACAAACTTTCCATGTTTGCCCTAATTTGCGTCGAAATTAATGTGGTAGAGGATCTTCCCAATTGCATTGAAATAAAGCTTCAAGAGGAAATATGGAAATAGGATCTTGACCATGAACAAATCTCCTTTAAATGGATGGACTTTTTCACAACTATCCCACCAAAGCCCAATCAAGTGCCAAGGAAAATCCCAAAGCCAATGAGAACGAAAGATTTGTTACAGTAGTTAATAAAAGACAAAACAGGGTAAACGGGAAGAAGGCTGATGGTGTGGTGCCTATTCAAAATAAATTTGTTGCATTAACAATGAAAATAATGAAGGAATGACACCTAAATCTAGGGTGGAGGTTAATGGAGGAAACCCAAACTTTAAATCTAGAGAGGAAGAATATCATAAGCCAGTGAAGGAAACTCAGGAAATTAAGAACTCGTGCAAAAAAAGGAGAATTCTTCAGGAAATGGAAAGTGGAACAAAGAAGGGTGTGAGTATTGAAGATGTTTCAAAAAGTGAGGATGATAAAGCAAATGAGGATCTAATTGACCTTGTTGTGGTTGCAAATGCCCTTGAAGGTTTGACTCTCTGGGGCAAACCGATTCCCAAATCAATTGTGGCAATCCTACTTCGAGAAAGATAGGTTGTCCTACAAGACCAAAGGCACTATAGATTTTGTCACAAAAAGTAATGGAGGAAGGATCTCAAAAACAAATATCTATATATTATTATGCTGGTGGGTTAGCTAGGGAAGGCAAAGAGCAGATTTCTTTGGAAATTCAGAGATGGGAGAATAAAAGGGTGCTCTTGGAATGTAAGTGGCTTGGGTTCGGCTTCAATCAAAAGAACTCTTCAATGTAAGATTCATGATTTGCGGCCTGATATTATATTTCTTTAAGAAATGAAACTTTCAAAGGATGATATGTTACAATCAAAAGAGCTAAAGAATAATAAGTTTAAGGTTGAGTGTATTTGTTCTAGGGGTCAATCTGGGAGAGTTGCCACTAGTTGGGACAAAAAAAATGGAAACAGTTAAAGAGGACTTGTGGATTGGGGTTGGGGCCCAAGCTCGGTTGGCTAAATCTTTCCTGTTGTAGGAGGTTGGTCACGAGGTCTAGCCTCCCCCCCCATGGTACCGGAGGGCATGTTACGCAAGCGCTGCCGGTCACGTTAAAAAGTTTACAAGGCACACTGCAGTTTATAGGGGGTCGTGCTAGCCAATTCCTGCAGTCTAAAAAAAAAAGGACTTGTGGATCAGAATATTGTTGGTCCTTATCTTCACTCCTTGGATAAAGAGTGTTGGCAAAGCATTTGGCAGGATGGATCCTTTAATGGGTTGGAAGACTGGGTGCTTGGTGGTGACTTTAATTTGATTTTGAGATTAGAGGAGAAAAAAATGGGAGTCGTTTCTATAGATCAAAACTCTCAATATGTCTTGGACTTCATGAAACAAAGAAATCTTGTTGACAAAGTTCCCAAAGATGATATTTTCACATGGTCAAATAACAGGAAATGAAACTCTTTGATTGTGGAGAGATTAGATAGATTGATTGTTCATGAATCTTTGCTAGGTACAAAATACAAACAATGAGATTGAATCCTTCAGTTTGCACAAGGCCAGATCTAATCATGCTCCAATCCTCTTCAAACTTCAAGGCTTTGAACCTCCCAAAAACATCCACTTTAAATTTAATCCCTGCTTACTTAACTGAAAATACCAGAAATTGGTGGAATGAGCAAAACTTAGATATACTAAAAATAAGATAAAACAGTGGCATAGGAGCACCATGAAATGTGACTGTAAGCTAAAACAAAATTTTTGTAAGAGACTAGAAGTGATACTGATAAGCTAACGAAAATTATTTTCTTTGTAAATTGGAGAAGATACAAGAAAAGGAAAATTCCTTAATGCGGCTCATCCAGAGTTCTTTGGGTGAAACAAGGTGATGCAAACTCAAATTATTTGACAAGTAATGGTGGCTCATCAGATGAGATTTATAATTTCTATTATGAAAAGAGGTGAGAAAGATCTAAGGATAACTTTGTAAGAGAAGTTTTGAAGTATTATTTTGAGTCGACTTTTTGAGGATAATTGTTACAGGAGTGTGAACCAAGATGAGTTAATTAAGCTCATCCTGTCTCTTGTATCTAATGAAACGAATAAGCAATTGATTAAAATAATATTGATGGAAAAGCTCAAAAAATGCCATCTTCTCCGTCCAACTTGGCAAATTGCTTGGTCTTAATGGTTTCCTAGCAAAAACAAATCCATAGGGCATGGGAATTATTTCTGAAAATCTCCTATCCATGGTGCAAGATTCTAGAGTTTTAAAGTGTTATAAGCTCTTAATTATTTTCTTGCTTTAAATCTCAAATGAAGATAATGCTTGCAGAATTGACAGGTTTAGGCCGATTTGACTTTCTAAATTCTCTCACAATATTATTTCAAAGATTATAGCCATCAGGTTGCAATCTTGGCTTCCTAGCATTATTTAGAATTTTAGAGGAACAAGGTGGCTCGGTCAAAGAAAAACAAATCCTTGATAAAGTGATAATTGTTCAAGAAGCAATTCATTCTACAATCAGCACTAAAAGGAGAATTATGAAGGTTAAAATTGATTTTGGCACTGCCTATGATCATCTTAACAAAACATCCACCTCCACAAATTGGACTTTTTGTGGAAAATCGGTTAGCTAGGTGGAAGAGTGCATTACTTACAACTCTTTCTCTGTTCTAGTTAATGGTGGACCAACTAAATTCTTTAGGGCCACAAGAGGATTAAGACAAGGTTATCCTCTTTCACTGGCTTTGTATGTCATTATGGTGGAAGCCTTAAGTTATTTTCTTACTCCTGCTAAAGAAACAGGATCAAATTAAAGGTGTTTTGATCACCTCAAATGCAGACAACTCAACTTACTCCCAGTTTATTAAACCCAGATAATTGAAGAAAATTCTTGATAATTTTTGCTTGGCTATTGAGGCGAAAATCAACGGGGGGAAGTCTATTATTTTTTATTATAATTGTTCCATAGTGCATATGATAAGAAGTTTGCTCAGATTTTGGATTTTACATCTGGGGATCCTAAGCAATTTTTCACTTACCTTAGTGTTCTGATTGCTCCGGGCAAGCATACTAAAAAGTAGAGGGAAGGAATTTTAAGCAAAATTATGGATAGAATTAATTTTTGGACTCATCATTGGTTAACTCTAGCTGCGTAAGTCATTTTAATTAAATCTATGTCAACTTCTATCCCCATTATCTCATGTCCTCCTTCCATGCTCCCATTGGCATAATCAAATTTCCTGAAAAAACCATCCAGTTTTTTTTTCTTTTGAAAAAACAATGCATCCGTCTCTATTTAATCAAAAAAATAAATCTACTTGTGCATTTCTAGGATAGTATATTATATATAGTCTTGATAAAATGAACTTAGAATTTGTTCTAAAACTGGCATTATAGTCTTCCTATGATTTTATCATAAAATCTCCACACAGAAAAACATAAAAGCCAAAACTAAAACAAAACATAATGCTGTGCTATTACACACATTTCAGTACTTTCGAAGGTAAATTTATTCACCTAAATGTCTCTACTGTCTACACATTTTGAAATAAATCAAACAACATGCAGTAACAGGAATACACATACGTAGCATCCATACAATATAGTTAATTGACATAAGAAACACACTAACACTCATAAGACATTAAATAGTTGCTAAGTTAATAAAAATTACCTGTTTCCGCAGTTAATTAGACCACAAGGATAGAGTTCCAGTGTATTGGAGGTAAAAAGTTCGACAAAGTATTCATATCGAAATAGTATCTGATATTGATCATATTCCCACATTAGACTAGCCAACAGCCGTGAAGTGCAGATGCATGGCATCACAACACTAACCAGAGTGAAAATTTACCGACTATTGACTGCATTTAGAGATAACAAGTAATTCACCAAATTTCATATTTTATTTGAGGAGAATTGACTAATATAAGTACCGTAAACATGCTAAAATTACCTGGCTTGGTTTTGCTATGACTTCTTCTGCTCTGGAATTTGTTTGTTTTGACACCTTAGACAATTTTGCTCGTCCTAGAACTTTCTTTACAGACCTTTTAAAGCCATTGCTGATGTTTTGTGAAGAACCCATTGTTGCAGATGTAGAGGGCAATATTGCATTGTTGCTGACATTCAAATGGCTTGAAATGGTGAGCTGAGGAGTCTTTGCTTTTTGTCGTGAAAGATATTGAATAGCAGTTCCAATGGATCGCCTGAATGTGCCCTTGGACAAAGAGTCCCCTGAACTCCGAAGTTCATGCTGTGTTGACATGGCACTTGTGTCATTCGAAGAACTAGAGGTATTGTCACCAGACAGCCATAATCTCTCATTGCAGTTTTCCAATCCAGAGCTAGGAATTCCAGAGTCTGAATTGTCATCTGCAGAACTCCTCCAACATGGTTCATCCAACTCAGGCCTTTTACCTGGACTTCCATGGATAGAAGCGCTGTGTCTCGAGGCATCCATTACATGACTTCTGGTACTTAGAGACTCATGAAAAGGACTATCTGAGGTTAAGCGATTGTATTCAGAGCTGCTGCAATTCAGAAAATTGTTGCATGGGCTTCCGTGGATATGACAATCAAGCATGTGACTCTCTGTGATTGAACTGTCGTGTGCCATATTTGTGTAGCTGTGGAGATCATGCTCAGACATTATGGAATTAGTAATACAATCTGTAGTTCTGTCAGAAAGCATGGAAAGGGGCATATTATTTGGAGGGTTCTCAGAGACAGGGATATTTGAAAAATAGTTTACAGAATTGATGGTACTGTTGACACAATCCTTGGAATTTGCTTCACTAGAGCTGAGAATATTGGATATATGGAAACTACAGTTTGCTGGGACCTCAGAGCTAGGCATGACAGGCATGTAAGAATAATTTGTATGTGAACCTGGGAGCGCATCTTGTGCACCATCATTGCTTCTATGGCTGCCCTTGGGAACAGAATCCAACACATTATTACATGCAGTTTCATGATCTTCATATAGCGTAGAAATTTTCTGGAAATTTGATATAGAAATTTTAGGGGTTTTAGTAGAATAATTATCTAAATTTTGAACAGAGGAAGAGACTTTTTGTCCCTTTAAATTACACCCAGAAGGCCCTAAATCCTTGGAATCAGACAATGAACTGGCTGAATCAAGTTCATCTCTTTGAGTAGAAATAAATGAAAATGAAGAACTGCATTTATCCAGCGGCTGACATTCTTCTTTATGGCCTCCCCTCCAGTGCATTATCTGGCACTTTCCTGAGCTGAAAACAAGAGAAGTGTAATATAATAAAGATATAACAATTAACAGTGATTCTCTTGCATGATTAATGCAGTTCAACTTTGCCTACTCAGAAATTCTTATAAGCTACTTTACATCTCCATAGAATAAGAAAGTAAAAACATCACAACTGATTTGAAATCAAAATAAAAAGATACAAGGCAATAGAGTTCAAGTTCCGAAGCAGCACATTAAATTATCTCAACATATCACAACTGAAAACCAAAGAAACTGGAGGGTAATAACTAAGTCAAAATAATTATCCATTAATGGCATAGCAATCCCTATCAATGAAAGAACTTTTCTGATCAATATCATATTGTCATAAAACCCCTACCAGAAAACATTGAGGCATTGCAACTTGAGAAAAATATTTAAATAATTCTGTTGTCCTTGATAACCTTCCTATAAAGCTCCAAAGGATCAAAGCAGTGGCCGGTAATGTGATTGTTACCTAGATTTATGGTTGAAAGAACATTAAAAGGTGTTGAAGCCCACAAGATTAGCACAAAACTAGTGATCTTCATAAAATAAGTTGAAGCCCTGTCAGCTTTGAATTTAGTTTTCCCATTTGTGCTCTATTGCAGCCATGTTGATCTTTCTACTCCACTACATTCCAGAAATTAGATCATATAGAAATAATTGGCCATTTTTTAGTTGATTTATGCTTAAGAAAGAAATGTCAAATTATCTCATTTTGCAACAGCCAGATATTTAAAGATAAGATCCACCAACAAACTAGATGGAAAGGAAAAAATCATATTAATGTCCATAAATGCCTAAAGGTGGTCAAAGGGACTCTAAAGTAGAACAAGCTACAATAGTGAGTAGGGACTTAAAGAAACTCCAACAACTTAAAAAGGAACTAATGAATAACGGATGATGACTAGAGTGGTTGAGCCCAAAAACATGTAGGCCCTAGACAAATTGGAAGAAACAAAAAACATGTGAAACAAAGGCATCTTGTATGTGCTTCCAAGAGAACAAGACCAAGGTTGGCTCTAAATGTATTAGAGTCTGGAACAAAACAAAGGCCAACACCTTCATCAATCCCTATGAAATATTGAAAGCATGAGTACAAGATCTGATAATGGTTATTCAGTAATGGCCTGGAATAAGCTATTGTTACTTCTGACTGAAACATCTAGCAGCTATACACTCAGTCAACTTGCAACAGCAACCAAACTAAAAACAAATCTGCAACAAACAAACCAAAAAATAAACCTACAATCACAAACACAAAAGTCAATCCAGAATCAGATAGAGTAGTATTTTCTGTGTGTAGGATTGCACAAGCCCCGGATGCTTCTGCATCAGTACTCCCACAACCTCTCCTACCATCCATGAATGCCAATCTTCATACATATAGAAAGAAAGTAAGAAATTATATTAATATCCACCCATGTTACCCCAAGTTTCTGGGATGGGACAACAAGGGGTGGGGAGACAAGTTTCGGGGATGGCTTTCTTTCGGGCCATTTTTGGGGATGGCTATATAAAAAATAGGTAAATTTTTAACTATATAGGGAAATTTCAAATATTCATATGATAACATTGATAAAGCATTCATCATATACATTATAGATCCTTAATACATAACATTTGTGTTGAATTGAGAGTTCACATGAGAATCAAACAAATTAGCAAATGTCAAAATGTTAATGTATTAAAGATCTTTAATGTATATGATACTAAAAAATAGTATACAAGTTACAACAAAATGCCCAAAGGCTGCAAGTTTCACTTTCTTTTTTCTCCCTTTTGGCTGCAATATTTTTTGTTGGTTTTGGTACAAGGGTGAGTATGGGTATGGGGTTTTGGTATGCTAGTATGGCAAAAAAAAATCCTTGGGTACAGTACGGCTGGGTATGACTGTAATAAATATGTGTGCGTGCGCGTGCAAAGAAAAATTAAAATTATACAAAATTACAAATACATTTGATATATCATATAATATTATATTTTATAATAATAATGACATTTGAATCTTTCATAATATGATACTTCATCATTGATCAATGATATTATGATAATCATAAAGATAGTTGTCTAAGTTGTCAGTTTTGGTCTTCACTCCTAGACTCCCTCATTGTAATCAAGTTTCTTACGTGACAAGATCCCAAGAACTAGTGGGGCCTAGGAGTGGAGACCCCAATGGGGTTGAGGGGTAGCACCCCTCATGCCAACGGGGTCAAGGGGCAGCATCCCTCATGGGGGTTTGGGGGCAATTACCCCAATGGGGTCAAGGGGCAACGCCCTTGGTGCATTCCCTATCGTGATACAAGGCAAGCTAGATGGGTAGAGCCCTAGCCACCAAGCCCAAAATTAAGTCCTTTGAAACCACACAAACCTTCATGGCACATGCCATTTTCACAATTTTATCACTTAATGGCGAAATTGGGTATTTGGCACATTTTTGTTTATAATTTTTTTTTTTTTTGGGTGGCCCTTGGATACCCTTGGTTTGCCCAGGAGTAGTGACCTAGGTTTTCCCAAGCACCTTGGGCGAACTAGGACACTCCTATTGTAGGACCCATACCCACACTTGTTTGTTATGGGATCGTGAATCCAAAGGGGCGTACCTAGTAACTTCATTTTAGACAAACAAAAATGAATTTAGAATAGAAATGAGGTTGTTTTTCATCATTTAGGGTGAGCTAGGGTGTGGGGGCACACCAACAAACAATAAAAAATCATTTTTTAAAGGGTTTTTTTAAAATGTTATTTATGGGGATGGTCAATCGTCCCGAAGACAATTGGGAGATGTCATAAATGTCCCCCTATCCCAAGGATGGCAAGCCAACCCCTTTAATTTTTTGGGATGTCACCAAGCTTCCTAGACATCCCCAAGTTTCTAGGACATCCCCTGCATTTTTTCCCAATTTGGGGATGTCCCCTAGGCATCCCCAAAACAGTTCGAAAATAGGGATGCCCCAAAAACACTGGGGACATGTTCCTAGGTTTCCTTGATATCCACAAATAACTAAGGACCAGGATAGGTGAATGGGACTTGAAAGTATAACTACTTGCAAAAAAGAACTACTGTAAGAAGACGCAAGGCTATGGAAGTAACCACAAAAACACAAAATAAAAATTGAAGAAACAAAGAAGAGAGGTAAACTAAAAGTGCTTAAAACCTCGAACTATAACATCAAAGTATAGATGTCCAAGTGAGGCAAGACGCCCTAGTGAACCAACAAAGCATGGTGCCAAGGAAGATTAGAACATGTGATTGAGAATGGAAAACAAGAACATCATTTGCCTGCAACAAGGCTTGGCCAAAAGAACTAACAAGACAACCAATACAAATTGGGCCCAACTAGATAATCCTAGGAGGAAGCAAGGTACTTCCCCTAGAAAGCTTCCTAACACCCAAGCCCAGAGCAATATACACTTTCCCTTTTAGCCAAGACTCTAAGTGTGAAGCAGTAGCTCAGGCTCCATGTTGGAGAGTAGTTAGCTATCCATGCTTGTCTAAAAATAAGGGCACAAGGATGCCCTATGGAGTCATGGACTCTTGCAAAGAACTTTTTCTTACTAATCAACCACCATTTATGTGGCTAGCTGCAATATTGAAGGTACTTAACATCTTGAATAGCTTAAATAGGGAAAAATCAGGTTGGTAATCTTATACATCCTTTATAAACCCCAATGTCTACAAGTGACAACTTACCAAAGTTGAAGAGCTTGCCATCTCTAATTGAGATAACAAAAAAGGTAGCTAAGAATTCAATTGAGTTTATGTACAAACAATGGTATCTCCTCCGGATCTTATAGTAGGTGGGAACCTTTTAAAATCAAGCATTCCTTTGTCTCCACTTCTTATAGAGAGAAGATTTCCTATCACCTTGTTGTCGTGGTTGTCTACTGCAACTCACAACCAATGAGAATACATCCTCAACATATGAAGGGGAATTGTGAATATATGTTACCAATAATATTGAAGGTAATCGAACAATAAATGGTGCCATAAAAAATTTGCAAAAAATGATCGGCATAGACAACCACCTTGGGACTAAGAGGCTACAAGGGAGATATCCAAGTGACTCAAACATATTTTGGATATATGTCCTTTCCAGCTTCTCTATTAATTACTCCCTTTGTGAGAAGAAGGTAAGGGGAGGCACCTTAAGAATGTCTAAAGGGAGGAAAATGGTCAATGAAGATGGTAATGGACTTAAGAAGTGAACTAGTCTCAAGATATCAACTTCCCTATCATCTAAGAGGACCCAAGGAGGCAACCCACTCCAAAGAGCAAAGGGTTAAATAAGAATATCTCTCTCAACCTAAGGAAAAATCATTGAGAGATGTGATCTCATGAAGATAGAAAACTATCCTAACAACATTCTCAAGATAAAGGTGTTAGGTAGAAAATTCAGCTGAAGTAATGCACTAAGGAACCATCTATTTATATCATGCACTAGAGAAAGGTTACATGTAACCTCCAAACACATGCCTTGTCAAAAAATCCTAATCTATGGTTCCAAAACCCATTATCTTAGAAATAAAAGTTGGTTTACTAATTAGTTAACATGTTGAAAAGATACATATTTGAAAGGATATCTAACAGATAGCCAAAAGAGTTGAAACTCAAAATCAAAAAGGGATGGAGCATATCCCTTACAAAGCCATGATAGAGAAGCAAGCTCTAGATTGAAAGACAATCCTATAATCTAAATCCCCAATATGGTATAAGCTACATTCCATGGCATTTCAAGGATGGGAATGGTAGGGTGGCAAGGGACGCATTACAAGGACAATAGTTTGGGGGCCAATTTTGGGTATGACAAGGGGACAATATTATAATCATATAAAAAAAAAAATTAATTCTATTTTTTAATGTGTGTGTGTAGTTATACTCAAAATTCTACGAGTTTAATTATACATGACATCAAAATTTTAATTTAGAAATTCATATAATGCATCAAATTCCATATTAAAATTAAATCAAAGATTCAAAATGTAACACATGGGTGAAGTAATATATCATGATTCAGATTCATAGTTGATATCATTGAAGTCTCAGTTCTCAAAAAACAAAGCTTTGTAACTAGGGATTTAGATCACCATCTATAGATTTTGAAAAAGATTCAAGATTGATTCTTGGTTGTTGTGGCTTTGCCTATTCCTCTTTCGAGGCCTACACTGCATGATAGAATATTATTAGCTTTTGTAATATAAGACTCAGTTGTTAGGAAAAACTATGCAATTAAGGATTTAGACAACCATCTATACATTTTCTAGACACAGAGATATGCCCCTTAAGTTTACAAAAATAAAGAACCTCCTCAAATGAATAGACAACATTAGGTTATTTTGTTAACTACATTTGTTGGAACTTCTTGTAAAGCAATAGTCTAAAGTTGAACACAAGACATTCAAAATGTGTTTGTATGAAGATTATTTGTGAAATCTTTTGGAACTGTAACCACCTTTTTTTCTTATATACAACTTAGATTTGAATGTGTGCATTAATAGAATTGTTTTTTTAATTAATTCAAATATTTTTTAAGAATACAGATCAAGAACTTCATTTTTGTATGGAATACCTGGATGTCCCCAAGATGATCGATGGCATCTCATACATCCCCAACCGTCCTAAGGATGTCCCACAAACATTTTGTAGGGTTTTGTGCTATTTTGGGGACATCCCCTACCATCCCACCATCTCAAAAATGTCATTAGGGATAAGAACAACAATTTCAAGGCCAAGAATGCATCCCCATGGAACATGGTAATAAGTTGATACAACCTCCACACATTCCCTTGATTAGAAAATCTACGATGTTCAAAGTCAAGCATTTGCAAAAAGTGGGATCTCGATTTGTTCTAGAATATATCCCTTTCTAAATGAGTATGGCATTAGCCCAACCTCTTGCTCTTTGCAATAAATAATCTTCTTGGTCAAACAAAGAAAATAAGCAAGCCATGTGTTTGAAAGATAGATGCATTTTCAAGAGTGAAAAGAAAAATCTTCATGATAGGCAACTTACAATTTCTATCTATTTGATTCCCCAAACCTCTATACGTATAAATTAGCATAACATTACCATAGAAGCTCTAAGTGACAATCTGAAAAGGTTTCTAATCTGTAAACTACGATGATTATACCATACAATGTCATTGACATACAGCTCTAAGTGAAGGAAATAAATACTATATTCTTTAGATAAGCAAATAAATATCAACATAAAGGAAAATGGAATCAAATAACAAGACAATTGAAGGCATAGAATCAAATAACAAGACAATTGAAGGCATGAGGATTTTACCCTGGAGAACCCAATTTCTAGGAGAAAATCCCAACAAGAGTGAGGAAAATGACCTCATCCACTATCTCCAATAACAAATACAATTTTAGGCCTCTTAGGCACACAATCGTTTGCAAGCTCTCTAACACACTCTCTTTTAGTTTTATTCTCCTATTACAGTCTACTTGTTCACTTGGAACACATTAATCCTCTTGAAATTCACTTCAGTTTATTAAACTACTGCTAAAACACATTAACATTGTGTATTTATGCTTTTTCAAACCGGAACAAAAGGTGAGAGGACACCAAGAAATTGAAAAGTGCAGAATCTGAAACACCACAGGCCATTTTTGGACACAATGAAACCTCTGCTTGGTGCAAATCAGCAGTTCCATAATCACTCCAATGATTACAAAATTTCCCATTGCTTATGAAACTGTCACGTTTTGGAACCAACTGTTGCATAATCACTACCTGTCAGAACCAACAGTTGTGTAATTGTCACCTGTTGGAACCAGCAATTTCGTACAAATGCCAAAAATTACATAATTTTTGCCCAAAAACACCTACTCCTTTCAACAAAAATGTTCTACAAGCTATGCTCTACTTTGTCATGGATCCATAGTATGACTTCCTAATTTTCTGATCCGAAAATGGATCAGATTTCATCCCCAAAGATACTTATATTCTTATGAAGATGCTCACTACAACTCATTTTTGTATTATAGGATATATGCGTGTGATATCATCTACCATATGCAAAGTCTTGTGCATTGTAAAGATATGTTCACCATAGTGTCTACATCAGCAATTAGAAAGACTGAACATAGGACAGAAGATTTTTTTTATTCACCATTCAAACCTTTGAAAATACTATCTGATAGTTTAGTTCTTTTATAAAATGAAATGTCTTCTTGAGATTGTTACTAGAGGAAGCAATTTTCAAGTGAGAAGCACTTGATATTAGAGTACAGAGCAATACAGAAACATTTCAAAGACACAACTCTACCCTATGGTATACAGGAAAGAACAACTAACGTGGCAGAAATACTTCAAACAAAGATGCCTAATATTGATCGTAGTTTGCTTGCAGGAGATTGCCTGAAGCGTTGCATGCAAGATCAAAGGGGAAGTGGCAAATTCAAGATCCTTAACCTCTAGCAATTAGATTGTAGATGGTCTTCCAATCCTCTGGCACTAGAAGAGATGACCAAGTTGCATGTACCATCGCTAACCACTAGTGTTGAGATCAAACGTGGTCCTCCAGCTCTCTACGACCAAAAGAATGACCAACATTTAGGTCAAGGACTTCCATCTACCATAAGGGAGAGGTGACCAAGGGCATTTATAGGTTCAAGCTTTATGCCTTCAATCTTTAGGTTGAGAAGCTTTAGACAAAGCTAACTTCAAGAGTGTGTAAGCACCCCTTAGTTGTAGGGAGACCTTCAAAATGAGGACTTTCAACAAATGTAAAGGAGAGGGCCTTTAAGTGCACAACTGAATTTAAGAGGATGCTTGATACCCAAAAGATTTCAAGCAATCATGTATGGAGATGATTACTAAATTCCCATTTTGGGCTAACCATTGGCTTAGATGTCATGACTAAGAGATATCACTTTCTTCAAAGCCACCCAAGACTTGCACCCAGCCTTGTCTATTGAGTTAAGCTACACCAAGTGAGTTAGATAAGGCATTTTATCCAATTTCAATTTTCCACAATTAATCACATCTCTTGGGATTTGAACCTAAGGCTTTGCTTTGGAAGCCTCAATGCTTTTACCACTTGAGATCATCTTAATCAGCAATGGGATGATCTTCTTGAAAATTGTATTCCATATTTTGATGAATACTGGACCTTTCATATTGTGAATGCTAAAAAGATTATGGATGACATATTTATATTTTGGATGTAGTTTCCCTATACAAAGTTGTGTGAAGCACTAATTCATTGTAGCAATTATGTGCCATTAGTTTTATAGATTAACAAATAAAAGGCATTTCCCATCCTTTGAGGTGAATAACATATTGTGTGAAATGAAAATCTGAATGCATAGTAGCATAGATTTGAAACTCACCAAGTATCCGTGAGAAATTTTCCACCCCATGTAACTTGACCATGAAGTCACCAAGTCTTAGAAACAAGATTCTGTGAGTTCTCGGCGAGTTACTCACCAAAACTCACAAGTCAATGTGAAATACTCATCCATGGTCACATAACGTCAGTTATTTTTCACAATTTTTTCTTTCAGCTCACTCTTTCAACACGTTGACAAAATCATCAAAAACCTCACAAAGTCTAAAGGTCCATGTAGCTTTGAAGGCCTTGATTTGGGCTTGGTGAGGACTCCACCCCTTGTCCCTACCCTATGTCACAATAGGAATGCGTCAAAGGCACTGCCCCTCAACCCCATGAGGGGGTGTACTATCCCTAATAGGAATATTATATGATTTCTACTGGATTCAATTCCAATAAACACAATGTCTGGATTGATTACAAGATCAGATCTAATACAAAAAATATTATTCTCAATATAATATGCAAAAATTAACTGAAAGCCTGTAGAAATGTGATAATTAACACAGTCGCCCACAATAACTGATTATTCATATTAATTCAGCATGATTTCAACTTCCAATCAACTTGATATTACCAGATCTTTCGAGGAACAACAGCAACAAATTCTATTATTAGAAAATGTAGCAAATCTACAGCAATGGTGCTAAAGGAGCCACCTCAGAATTACAAAACCTAAGCACTAAGGGAGCTACCTAGCACTCAACAAATAGATGCTGTGGAAGCTGCCCACAGCAAATTGTTGCAGCTCAAACACAATCCCTGTATGGAATTGCACAATGTTGGAATAGGGGTTCCGTCCACTAACCAGCTGTGGAAATTAGGGGGTTTCTATCCTCCAATCTTTGGTTATAGACGAACAAGATGTCAATATATTTGATGAAATCAATTGATACAAGAAGCATACCATCACTGATCTTTGACATGGCATAAACAGGCACTTGAGCACCCACTTTCCCTCCAAAAGACAATTCAAACTCTTTCCTTTTCCCTCCAAAAGAACCCCACTCACAATCCTTTGGCCAACACCACCCAAAGAAATAAAGCTTGATTACATAACACAAAAGGGCCCTATAATCAGGCATCCACCTTAAAAATCACTTGAGTGGTTACTTATAACAATTATCTGGTATGCGTGCCTCTTTTGATGACTTAATAGTAATTGTCTGTTGCTGTTTTGTTGGGTCTGGCTGGTGCTGTTTCCCCAGGCTTTTTGCTTTCTGTGGTTTTGGCTACTTTGTACCACAGGATCAGGGCCTTTCCCTGCTAATATAATAAAAAACAAACTTAAATATTACAAGTCATTTCGCTAATTTATTTACCCAAGCCCATGGGATATGGAAAATAGGCTTAAGGAACAGCCCGAAATCTTACGGGAAAAGGGGACATGACAGGCGGGCCTGCCCCTCAACCCTGCTGGGGGCTGTCACCTCCAAGCCCCTTCTCTAGTTTTAAAAAGAAAAAGAAAAATATTGTTTTGAGCCCATGTTTCTATAGATGAAACTTGTAAAAATAATAATATAGATTTGTAATTTATAATCATATGACATTATGATGTGCCAGAGCAGCTATTTCTGATTTGTAATTTATAATCCAGAAATAGCTGCTCTGATTCTTATGGATTGTGGAAATCTAATGACATTATGATGTGCATTGAACTTTTTTTTTAATTTATAAATGAAGAACAAACTACTTATGACTTCTGTAAATTTAGTTTTATGCATGTTTTTAAAGATTACTTTACAAATATGTATATTTTAATGTTTTATATTTTGCCATGTTTTGGCAAGTCCAAATAAAATTTGGGTCTGCCAAGTTTTTGGTCCGATTTTTTGAACCATGCATTGTAACATTTAAAATATCCTCGGTACCATGCATGCCAAATAATTGATCACACATATAGTTAATAATTGAATAACCTCTCTTTGTAGCCCGTTTTCTTGAACTTCATACTAAATCCTGATGTAACAATGAATGCAGTCAATTTGCCCACAACACAGCTTCTATATATTTTATTTCTCACTTCATTATCTATCAGGGAAGATATTATCATGATTTATGATCAAAAAATGATATAATACAATCATATTCTCAAATCTTAGCGTTGATTTAGGCTGCTTTTCTTGTGAGAGGTCAGTGCAAAGCTAAAAATTCACAAGTGTGTCCTAAGCGTTGGCAGACCAAATTCAAAGAATTTTTGGCCCAATATTACTTGCACTTGTGGGACTTGCAATAGTCTTTGGAATTTGAGGTCTTTTTGAAAAAAAGTTCTACTTGCAGGATAGTTTCAGTGTGAATCTCAGAATTAACATTTGAGGAAAAGTGATTTTAGTTTTGAAATCTGTTTTATAGCTTCATTGTATTTAAGGAAAGTGTCATTGACATAAATACTTCGAAATATATACTCGATACGTTGACACAATAAGTAACCTTCGATTACATAAAGGATTTCTTTGGTGGTTATGGAACAGTTTATGTATGTATCTAATATATAAAGGGGCACTGATTGCTTGTATGGTATTGGAAACTTAAAAGAGGCTTTGGTACCCCTTGTGTACATTTAAGCATTATATCTGGGGAGTATTTTCTTTGATAAAAGTTCTCAAAATCCCCTCCAATTCATGCTGCTCATGTTTAATATTTTGCATTTCTTATTCATTAATACCACCTCTATTTTGTATTTCTTATGCATTAATATCACCTCATTTTCTGCGACACCATGGCAGATGAGCTGTGAATTGGCAGCAGGACAAGGGTGTCAGGTGCCAAAGACTCGCTGAATGGGGACCTACAAATGGGAATTTATCATGCATAATTTTAGCCTGATAGGATTCTGACTGTATATATGCCAATGTAATTCTCGTTGAGAATTGATGATGGAACAATATAATAAGTGGCATTCCCATCGTTTTATTGAACAATGTATTAGGGTATAGGATGTGACAAGTTCAGTTATTCTGTGTCTTAGGATTCGAGAAGGAAGTGAACCTCAGGGAGCAATACTAATCGTCTTGAAGACTCTTCTGTAATCTATAAAAACGCACAATAATTTTACAATCTCCTTATGTTCTGCATCTATATACGGTAAACTAAATGAGCATTGTTGTATGTGAGTGGAAAGAGGAACAAATTTATTATGTGTCTTTTCTGTTACATTTGTAATAAATTACTAGATAACTAATCACCCTTCTAACATAACCTCGGGTGAGATGCAGTGGGTTTATAGTCAGTTAGTAGCCAAAATTCCTTTACCAGTATACTTACCTCCATATACTTAGTCCTACCATAATCTTCACCTGTCACTTTAATCATTTAATCAGATGTAAGCTTCCTAAACAGATCACTTCTCACTATCGTTGAATGTAAAGTATTCATCAAATAACCAAACACAAAAACAATTCATTCCCTGTAAAAAAGCTAACCTCTCACTCTCATCGGATGTAAAGTATTCACCAAATAACCAAACACAAAACAATTCATTCCCAACATGCTAACGTTCATACTCTTTATATTTCCATCAGAGGTAAGCTGCTTTGAAAAGCTCATCTGCCACTCTCACTGGATATACACTATCTATCAAATAACCAAACACAAATCCATACCCACATGAAACATCATTTCATAATCCAGTAAATCATAGTTAAGATAGATATAAAAGTTTAAATTAATCTAAAGCTATCTTTGATCCAATCCCAATGTGCTCATAACATAAAATGAATCAATCCCAATGTGCTCATAACATGCTCATATGATAGAATATCCAGCAGTTGGAGCATAGAGAAAACTACCAAAGCATATTGCTATTTGGCAGCGTGTTAAAACATTTACTTCCGTCCCTCAAAACTTATTATTCTAGCTACCTCCAAACTCAAGTTAAGGGTCGTAGACCCCATCCCCATATCCAAACCAAAATCTCTTGCTGACTATATTTAAATGAAATATAGTTGTACCGTTACAGATACATTCATGTGCCATATCTCGAAATGAAGCCCCTGAACCAAAATATCCCACATCTCTGGGTTTATCCAGTAGAAGATTATAAAACTCTACTTATTATTCTAGGGAGGAAAAGAACCATGACGAAGGTGGATTGGCAAGGTTTGGTTTCCAAGCTTGATCGCTGTGATTTCAACCCAGGGTACATAATTTGAACAACATAGAGTAGGAAAGAAATCTCATTGTCTGTATCACAAACACAAGCCTGGATGCCTCGATCGCCAAATTGGTATCTGGCTTAGCCATGTCCTGAAAAAACAACCTGAGCCTGGATCCCTTGACCTCCAAATTGGCATCAGGCTTAGCCATGACCTGAAAAGCCCAACCTAGATGCGTTCTTCCTAAGGAGGATTTATTTTGTATCTACTTATATCGCCAAATAAACCTTGAAAAATTTACGTTTAGTATTCTTCGTGTATTTTGAAATCTCTCATACAACATGCAGCATCTCTGAAGACTGTAATAATAAGATTCTCATTTCATTTCATTTCAACATTGACCCGTCGTACCTAGATGTGTAGGCAATTAAGACTGACCCAAACTAGATGCATATGAGATCTCTTTGGCTATTTAGACATCATATTACAAAAATCATGTAAACAAAACAAAACGCTGGTGGCACTTACCAGTATCTAACAGCCTTGCATCTGGCACAGCGCTTTGTAGCAACACTGAAACAAACAGCGCATTTATAATGAAGGCTACTTGCTTCCATACTAGAATTTCCCATGTAATCCTCTTGAAACATAGACCTCTCATTTGCTGACATAACCACCAACTTTGTCATCTCCTCCTCCTCTTCTGTACTGCTAGTAGGACTAGCCTTCCATTTCAATATAATTATAAGAAAAACCAGCTGAATTACTGCGAAGGTGGCTGAAAACAACCCCGGGAGTTCGATCTTCCCGAATACATGCATTTAATTTAACTGCATTCAGCCTACAAGATTTATCTTGAAGGTGTTCGGTATACATTCACCCAACTGGGAATTCTTGGTATTTGAGGATACAGGTGTTCAACCCAAATGAAAATTCTTGGTATTTGTGGATGTGGGTGTTCAATCTACATACACCCAAATGGAAATTCTGAAGCCAGGAAGCTTATGTGGATCCTCGAATTGAAGTTATCATAATTTAGAGTATTTTGCTTGATAATTAAACTCTAATGATATTACTTCACCCCAGCACCGTTGGGAAAGCCAAAGATGATAACCTCTACCACACTAGCAAAAAGAGAACGACTGAATAAAAGCTATGAACCCACTAGAAAATTATTGGAAGTTTATAACCTTATAACCGCTTGAAATTATTGATTGCATGTGAAAAAGCCATGAAAACTGATTAAAATGATGAGAGAATTGAAAGTTATGTAGCCATTATGGGATAAAAGATTTCTGAGCAATTTTGTCGAATGCTATAGTGGTTACAGTGCTTGTCAGATCATATGATGCGATGCAAAAGTGTCTCTAAATTCATTGATAAATTTGCAATCCAGGGTTAAACAAGCGTCGCCTCTAAATATAGAGAGAGCTTTGGGGATATTTTTGAATTGTGATTTGTATTTGTGGGGTGTGCCGGGGAATATAAAAAGGTAAAGAGACAAAAACGTCGGTGCGTCTTTGTCTTTTAGGGGATGTGGTAAGGACATATGTCGGTATTATAATGTTCTCAATTTCAGAGTAGTTTAAAAGAACGGCTGTTGAAGGTTACGAGGAAGGCCTCTCTAGTAAAGCTCAAGGGTTCGGGTACATTTGAAGAGATTTTGTACCTTGAGGAATCCAAGGGGCAGAAGAGTATGTGTGTCCCATGTATTAGGTAAATTATTTTGGAGTTAAAAAGAAGAATTAACTAGGGAGATAAAATGTTTGAGGGCCTGGGTCATGGGTGAGTCATGTCACTCACTTCTCAATAAGTATGACACTTAAACTATCAATTTATTTTAAAAAAATATTATTATATATTTTTTAAAAATTGAAGATAAGATTTCGTGCGAGATATTTATTGTTATGTTGATTTCATAAGTCATTTATTTGTATTAGGATTATAACATATATGATAAAGTGATATTTGAGTTTGAATGTTGATTGATAGTTTATCTTTTTCTTTAAGTGATAAAAGTTTGAGTTAGTAAGATCCTAACGTGTAAAGTTGAATATTTATCGTTTGATTGAAATATTTATATTGTATTTGGATCTTTAAAGGCATATTTACTCATGAGTTTGGTTATGAAGTTGAGACTTAAGGAGTGCATTGGTTGAAATGGTGTATTTGAGATAAAGTTAAAACATCTTTTCATTTTCTCAAGGGAGGTCTCATCCACTAAATACCTTTTACCTTTTACCTTTTACCATGTCAATTGTCAAACTTAGAGACCTTTTATTATTTATTCATTTAGATATGAGATTGAAACTTAAGCAATATAAAAGTTGAAAGCGTGCATTTAAGATGAAGTTAAAGCATCTTTTTTTGTTTCCCAATGGAGGTCTTATGTGCCATTTTATGGTGTGGGCTACACTAAAACGTAGCTCACCTTACCTTTATCATATCGATTGTTAGACTTAAGACAACTCACCATGAAAGCGTAACAACTCACCATACCTTTTACCTTTTACCATGTCAATTGTCAAACTTAAATACCTTTTATTTATTCATTTAGATATGAAATTGAAACTTAAGCAATTTAAAAGTTGAAACACTGCATTTAAGATGAAGTTAAAGCATCTTTTTTCGTTTCCC
>VDFB02264531.1:0-16118 GCA_007258455.2 Sequoia sempervirens | reverse complement strand
CATGCATCCCAGGGCTTAGATTTAGTTGAAGATCAGTTGCAGATGGGATCGTCAAGTTTTGTGGATATGCTGGTACATGGAGAAATGTCATCGATGCCATCTCACCTAGTTAGTCCACTACACCCGTCAATACTGGAGCTAGCCAAGGAGACCCATGATACAACCGAGTTGACAGATAGGGTCATTGCAGTAGATCCTGCACCACCTGATATAGAGGTATGTATGTGTGTACACACATGCACAATTTAAACTTGTTTAAACTTTAATATTACTTGTTTTACTTAAATGGTAGATAGTTCTAATGTACACATTTATGTTATATATATATATTGTAGAGGGAGTTAGCTCATGTTACACCGAGTTTGAGGACAGACCGTGTATGCAGGCATAATTTGGTTGATGTGACTAATGTAAGTGGATAGGTGAGTTTAAGTTTTTAAATCATGTACCCATGTATATATATAATTTGTACACATGTATATAGATATTTAACATTATTCCAATTTGGCATAATATAATTAGATTGTGTACATGTCTTGTACTATCTCCAGGGCTCGGTGCATCCATCAGAGCATGATTCTCACTCAGAAGGTCGCTCAATTCAGATTCGGCATGACAACTCTGGTGGAGCCTAAGTTAATTAATAGGTAAACAAGTTGTTGGTACAAAATGCAATGTTTTTTTATGTTTTCACAATAGCTGCTCAAAATTTTGAATGAAACATGTTGGTAATTTATCTTGATTCTAACTCTTTGGCACATTTCTTTTTCTAGGCTCTATGTACGAGGAGTCATTCTTGGGTAGAAAAGGTAAATTTGCTAAGATTCTACTTTTTATGTGTCTCTTGAGATTGCTTAAGGTATGTTCAAATAGTTTGCAAAAGATTTCTATGATGGCCTAGCTTCTTGAATAACTTGTGAAAACTTGAAATAAGTCATGATTACTTGGGATTAATGGCAGGTTTGTTGAGTGTAATGCTACTATGATATGATATGTTCAAATACCAATTTGTAATCACTACTCTTCCTAGTTTATATACATGCATATTATATACCATATGCTTTGATACGAATGTGTACAACCTTCATGGTGCCATTAACTGAAAACTCATGAAATGCTTTACATCACTGACCTTTATGCTTGCATTGTATTATTTTTCGCCTGTGACTGCACTTTGTGGTCATTATCAACTCTTGATGTTCTTCCTCCTCTTTAATTTCACTGTATCCTTTCTTATCACCTTGCTTCACTTTGCAAAGACACAATTTTGATTTTGTAGACATTAATCCAATGAAAAAAAGGCTTGGATGCTATAGATGTTTCAAGTAAATAGTGTAACATCTTCAACTATCAAGGACCTTGATGAGATCACAGTCATTAAAGAAGATTATCATTTGGACTGTACATTACATCACAGTCATGAAGAATGTCAAGGCTGACACAAAGACATTACCTTACCTTTTAGCCATTGGCCATTTAAAATGAAAAGAGTTTTCCTTTAAGCATATAATATATATGACTCATTCACCGTCTTTAACAGTCCATGACTGTCCTTATACTCTCATTGTTACCCTAATCAATTGTCTTTAGTTTTCCATGCATAAGGATTGACAACACCTTAATCAAGACTGTCTTGCATAGCTTGTACTGCTCAGATCATTGTAGACTGTCTTCTAACCTCTGATGATATGAGACAACCCCTGCTTAACTACCTCTTTGGTATGCAGCCTCCATGAAACTAATGTCAAAGTCATCTTGCACAGTCCATTACCTTTTCACTGTGCTTTGTGTATGATTAGACTGTCATGTTGTTGCTTCCTTCGATTGCCTTTATATGCATCATAAATAACCCTTTACACCTGGCGGCTGGGTTAAGACTTCAACTTCCTTATCTAATTCAACCTTCTTGGCCTTAGCATTGGCATGCTTCTCATTCATGAACATTGGTGAGGACTGTCCCTATATTCTCATGGAGATTGTCCTCTAATTGACAATAATGTATAATAGACAAACTCAGATCTGCTAGCCGTTTCTTTAAACTACTCTTGGATATGCTTGTATTGCAAAGAATGTAACCCAATAATGAGGACAGCAGATGAAAAATCTTCATCTCCTTCCTCCTCTGATGTGTATGTCATTTCTATTTCATTGTCTTGAATGGCCTTCAATATACTATCTTACTTCAACTTGAAACTACTGTCCCTTGATCACTATCATGCACTTGAAATACTTGAATTTCGTAGCTATGACCTTTCCTCTATATCCTTTTGATCTACCAAAATAAAAGTCTTCCTTTTTTTTTTTTAAAGGATCCTACTACTGTCAACAAGGAAACTCTTATGGTAAACCATAGTAAATCCCCTATTAAGATTGTGAAAAGCCTTGTCAAGAAAACAATAGTAAGGTAGTCATAGGCCAATAATCACAGTCATCATGAGCTCTAGAAGTCAGTCTATAGAAGTGTAGATATTGTCTTATAAAGAAAAACATTACAATTTCACTGTATCCTTTCTTATCACCTTGCTTCACTTTGCAAAGACACAATTTTGATTTTGTAGACATTAATCCAATGAAAAAAAGGCTTGGATGCTATAGATGTTTCAAGTAAATAGTGTAACATCTTCAACTATCAAGGACCTTGATGAGATCGTAGTCATTAACGAAGATTATCATTTGGACTGTACATTACATCACAGTCATGAAGAATGTCAAGGCTGACACAAAGACATTACCTTACATTTTAGCCATTGAAAAGACTCATAGGAAATATCAAATGCTATGTTTACTTGTGGATTTCTTGCTACCAAATACCACATAGTGGACTCATTGTTCTTGATGCTAGCATGTTTTAGGTTGAACCAACAAAAAATATTCTAGATTTGATGAAAATTGGTTAAACGAACAAGGCAGTAGGTGTCACTGCACTTAATGATGTTTTGATCTAGTAGATCTAGCTGGAAGTGAAAGAGTAGACAAATAAGAGGTACAATCTATAGATGATAGTCTTAGGTAGTCCTAAAGTATAGTCAAAGGACAACATACTCAAATTTTTTGTGATGAAGATACTTCAAGTACTCAAGTGACATCACAAAAGGTCAATACACAATGATAAACACTGTTTTATCCATTTAAAATAGAATAACATGAAAGTCATAGAAAGGTGCAGTTCAAACTCAAAAGATTAGTATGAAAGAAAGTCCACAGTCTAAAAAAAAGTGACAATGCTCAAAAGAGGACAATGGTAGTTAAAAGTGGCATGTTGAATGAAAGTATTGTTGGTTAAAGGTTTAAGTTTACAATACAGGGAACACAATTTACATGAAAGTATTGAATAATGGTTTTATTTACATGAGATTTTTTTTTTAATGTTTCTTTTAAAAAAGGGATTTAATGAATGGAATTTGTCTTTGAGCTTTCCTCTATATCCTTTTGATCTGCCAAGAACCTCTTGAATAGTTGTCATCAATTTGTTCATCATATCAAGTTTTTAGATGATACTGCTTGACAATTTGTTATCTGGTTACCAGGTGTTGATTAGCTTCTTGTGGATAAAATACTGGATCCATTGTATCTTAGCCGAGAAGAGTCTACATTCAAGAACCTCAAAAGAATCTTGGATAATTATGGACCTTAGTCAAGTGCTTGGGTTGGTGAAGCTGGTGGAGCTTATAAGAGTGGACACAATCTGGTCACTAATGCTTGTCTTTAGCTTTTGGTAAGCTTTTCTTTTGTGAAACTTCAATTTGTTTACTCCAGATTTTGTACAAACCATGCACTTTTAGCTTTCACTATTAATTTTAATGACTTGGTGGATTTTGATTCTATTGTTTTTTGTTGTGGATGCAGTGTTTTCTCCTACCTCCAAAAGTGTGGCCACTCAAGCAAAGAGATCAATGTAGGCAAATGTTCTTGGTTAAAAAGCAACCACCTTATACAAACCTAGTGACCTCCATTCTGTTGCATGGACATCAACACACAACAGGCTTCAACGATCCTACCCACTATTCTAGTTCTCTTTCAAACTCTGATCATGTTAATGCATATATGACGCAAACTGTTGGTTCCTACATTTATCTATGTATGAAAGGAAAAACTGTTGTTCACTAGCCATCTTTTGAAGAAACAACTATCTTTCTTGTTGTTCTTTGAACTTTTTTTAAAGTCATATTTGACATGTAAGAGCTTATGATATGTATGTTACAAAAATCCGACTTATTACTTTGTAATTTTGGCCTTGCCTTGGTATTTTTTGGCTGCCATTTTGTAATCGCTTTTTGCTATAAATAAAAAAGCTTCACTATTTTCAGAATATATATATATATATACACACACACACACACACACACACACACATATATATATATATATTTGAACTTGTTTTGTACCAGTCACTTGTGGCTTCATTTCACATGCATAAATGTCCCCACTTAATGTGCATTTTTCCACATGTTTTCATGTTACAAAAATAGTGCACTACTCTTCTAAGGGCAGAGGTAGGGAATGCTAGAAGAATAAATTTGAACACAAATTGTACTGGCAGTCGACAACTAGTTTTTGAAAACATAACTATTGGAACTGTGTCTATCTATGATTATCAATGGATCTACTAGATACTCTGTATTGTATTACTATACTTATATTACTTCATTTCTTCTTACCAAAAGAACTTGGCAGCTTGATGTGTGCTGCAATTTCCCAGACCCATGTTAAAGATAGTTTGCTTGTTTATCTTGCTTCATTTAGAAGTAGCATCATACAAATGGCTTTTGGAACTGCGTCTATCTCCAGTAATTCATCAGCCATAAGGAATAATTGGCATCATTATTGTTATTAAAAGCATCAATTCTATTTGCAATGTAACTTTAATCTATGTGATTGACTGAGACAGATAGAGGCAAATTGAATTTATTTTCTAGATTACTTGCATTGAACTATCGGTCTGCCATATGAGTCATATTCAAGTCTGTTGGAAGATTGAGGCCCATTTGAATTATGTCATTATTTTTTCTTAGATTTTGGGCATTGTGGTTGGCGCATTATTTGTTTGTGAAGTTAGTATTACATACACTAGTTCATCTCACTGGTTTTTTATTTGAAGATTGATAAGCCATACTTCAAGACTGTGAATCTACAAATTCCACAGTTAATATTTAGTAAAAATAAAGTGCCAGTACCATATAATGTATGATTCTAACAATTCTAATGAATAGGGCATTTTGTTTACGAGGATCAATAATACATAAGTTGAAACCACAACAAAATGTTTACTTTTGCACATTAAGAATTGATTTTGGTTCATAAATCATAGCTTAGAATAACTCCATATTAGCAATCTAATGAATATCTTGAGCAAACTGCGTGCAAATATCAAGCGTATATATATCAATAATTGGCTATGCATAAAATCAAATTTAAAGGACCCAACTCACTAGAGTTAATACAACGTATCGTGCAATTTCCCATACACAGTATCTAGCACTAAATGTATATTCAAAACTTTTATTCTCATGCTACCTAATAGCTCACTTCTTCCAAGAGTATCTCATATAATTCAAGCAAATTGACTCAAGAACTCATAGACAGTAATGTCTTTTACATCTGGATACAACTCACTGCCTTCCACATTAGTTTGATCCCCTTTCACATATATGCTATGAAAGATACCCAAAAAGATATTCCCTAGAAAAATTGTCTCTACAATGCCAACAAGTACATGAGTTGTTAATTTTACTTTTCATGGTGAATCTCAATATTAAAAAAAAAACAATTGAACAGCAAGTAAATCCACCTTGATAGGTCTACATAGCAGTTTGGCGTAAAACAAAAGCAACATTTATGGGTTCTCTTTTCATGGCCATCTCCATCGTAGACCTCGCCACAACTTATGTCATGGGGCAGCTAGCTCTATAAAATCCTTTGTATAACTCCTACTGCATTTGATGCCTATTTTCATCATCCATAAGAAAGGAAGTTACTATTATACAAAAAATGATCAGTATAGCTATTATACAAAATCTTGAGACCATAATATACTTAATTGAATGAGATTTTAAACTTAAAGTAACATATACATGATAATATATTTGTTTTGTTGACAAATAAGATGGAATGAATTTGAAGGAAATTTCAATTTAATATAGTTTGGAGTCGTACAATTTGTGTAAATTTTTCAAGTACACCTATGACACATCATGTTATTCAAACCAATTCAATTGGTTCAGCTCGCTCTTCAATAACATGTAATATTCTTTGATGTTCATCACTATCTAGTCTCCACTTATGACGTCCACGTGCACGTGGAATTGGATGAAGGGATAGGGCAGTAGCAACTACTAGGTGGCTATATTGATATACTTTGTTCTCAAGTTGATAATCAATAAAATGAATCCCATGCTGAACAATTTTGACTTGTTTCAGATATGTCCCTTGCACTACAACTGAACCTGTGGGAACCAACATTCAAAAGTAAGACATAACATTTAGAAGGTCAATATGAGTAACAAATTCAAAATATATACATTCAATAGATAAATCTTGCAAGAGCATCTATTTATTTTGTCAAACCTGTGGGGAACAACATTCCATCACTTGTTTCTAATTCTACTAGCTTCCACCTCTCTCTTGTGCAACACAATAGATAATAACTAACACCTTCTATGTTTCCAGCCTCTGCTATGACTACAAAAATATCTCCTGCACCAAATTTACATGGAAAATTTGTAAAAAAAGGAGTTCCACTATCATTTAAGTATATATAAATTTACTTAAAATAAGTAGCAAAAAATTATTAAATGATTAAGTTACAAATTTACAAAGCTCGTACATGTACAATATAAATATATACACATACATACCCTTTTTAATTAGTCCTAAAATATGGTCATAATCAATTGAAATCAAAGGAATGTCTTCAAAGCTTTCATCTTCATCTTCATTGTATGTGTCACTAACATCTAGTGGCACCAAATTCCATCCACTGACATATCCTTGTTGTTGGTTGTTGCATTCATCATAGTTTTCTAAAATGCAGTCATAACAAAAACATGAGTAATCCCTAGTCTGCAATGTCCACGGGAAACTATTTGTACTCATGACAGAATGCAAAGATCTTGTTTTCTCTACCCTCTTGCATCCATGCATTGATCTTCTATCCACACCTACAAAAATTAATTTTGCATTAAAAAATCATAATTTAATATAAATATATTCAAACTAAAATAAATAAACTTGAATGTACATATATATGTATATTTAAAGATTTAAATATAAACAAAAACATACCTGATATCTCCCAAAACACTCTATGTGGAATGGATCGGTTGTTTGTTGAAGATGTGCCAACCTCATTTGATGCAAAGTGTTTCTGACACCATTCAACATCATGCGCATCTTTTATACGATCTCCTTCATAATTCAGTTGATACTTTCTTAGAGCACGTTTGATGCAAGCTCCCGCACCATCATGTTCACCCTTTCCGTGTCCACTCTCAAAGAAGCTCCAAACATGTGGTATGTTGTCATTTCGATGATATCTACAAAGTGCATAAAATGGCCTTGAAGATTTAAATTGTGAAGCACATCCATCTAACCATACAAAATGCTTTTCAATTTTGACACCCCTGATTGCCAAATATTCAAAAAAATTCTTGAAGCAATGATGTACAAATAGAGTGTCGTGCTCTTTGTCATCACTAATATAGAAGTGATATTCTTTCTTAATGACTCGTTCCTCAGATGTACTGTCAACACCATCCAAATCCATTTGTGCATGTCGATAACACACATGCACCATAATAGTGATCTGCTCTGAAAAATAATATTGTGATTGAATCTCTTTTTGATGTACAAAAGAGTAATTCTTTGCAAAGTCAACTATTGATAACACTGTTCCAAGTGGGAATGTATCTCTTAATGTCTGAAACTGTTGTGCTTGCCACTTAGAAAAGAAAGCATGTTGTATATATGGTTGTATCAATTTACGGAACTTTTCCATAAATGTTCCAATAGGTATCTCCTCTTCTACATAATCTAACCTTGTTGATTCTTTGCCACTTTTGGTATGAAACTTGATATACTTGTAACTCTTGCAATTTACCAACTTTTTCAGGTCGGTATCTTCATCTCTCAAAGGAATTTTAGCCAAATTTCCACATGTTTCACAGTGTCCTTGTATGCAACTTATTTGATTGGTTGCATTATCATCATTTGATTTGTCACATAGGATGGATGCTACGAACTGACTTGCTTTTCTAGGAGGCGCATTCTGAATACCATCACTTTCTTCTTTAATCTTTCGAAACACTGGACAGTAGAGATCAAATTCAATATGATAACGACAACAACAAGTTTCAAAAACCTTGTTTGTTTTCACATAGTATGGCTTTAACCTTTCAAACGTTGTTTTCCCAATCTTTATATGTGGATTTGAATTACAAAACATTACATAAATCTCATGTTGTGTTATGTCGAGCCAATGTTTTATATGTAATTTATTATTATTGGGCCCAATTCTGTGTCTGATAACATCTCTACTATTTGATGAAGGACGGGTATGATCATTCCAAAAGGTTGAGATGAAGTTCCTAAAAACATCTTGAATCCTGTCAGATCGAGGAGCTCTACACATAATTGCCCAATTGCCTTCTGAGGTACTATCATCAAGAATCTTTCTCCTTTTGACATATTGTGTCAATGTCTTTCTGCTGAAACCAATCTCGGTTGAAAGTGAAGAGATTTGTCTTTTTTTGCCCATTTTTTCACTTAAAATTGATGTCAACATGACTCTTTTTGAAATTGCCTTATCTGTTGATCGAGACTATTTCCCAATGGACCCCAAACCTTTTTTCAAATTTTCAACAATGTATTTTTGTAAGTGTGAACCTTTCCTCTTTTTTGTACTAGTATCTACACCCAACAATTGTAATGGCTCTTGTAGCTCATTACTTAGAAGTACAATTGATAATAGTTGGGCTTGATCGAGTGTATCAAGGTTATTGAAATGAGCAATTATTTGCTTTGCAGTTTTGTTCATTGACCTCCTAGTACTATTTCTAGGTTGTTCAGCATAAAACTTCAATTTTTCCATATCCATTTGAAGTAAATGATCTAAATTTCTAGAAGAATTTTTTCTCTTCACCTCTTTAGCTATATTCATATGCTCATCCATGATGGTATCCCAAAGTGATCCTGACCCGTCTCCAATATTCATTCCTTGCACTTGGGCCTCCTCCCTAACATCAACTATATGTTCTTCAGCCTCATTTGCTCCAGTATCTAAATTTGGCTCGACTTCTACTTCAGTTTCTGTATGTTGAGCCCCTACACAAAAACACGTAGAATAAATTTAACATATGGAACTTAAAGGATGATTTTAATTGATCACTAGGTGGATCTTGACTATGATAAATTAAGTTGTAGTTTTTAAAATATACCTAGTCTTGCAAGAAAAGGATGAGACTGGGTTGCTTAGGATAACTATGAAGCATAAACTTTTGTTTTATCTTTAAGATCTAATACTTAACTCTATTCTTAAGAGAGATTATAATTGGTCCAAGTACAATGACAGTTCTAAGGGAAAAATTTGCAAGGAAAATTATGGTTCTCATGACCAAAGGAGCAGCCATTTGAAGGACAGCATTGAAGAAAACAACCATGATCATCCATAGGGAACAATAGACCAGGGTGACAAAGACAAATGTTTTGAAAGAGTGATTCAATTTTCAACCCTTTGTAGGAAATGTGGTTGTACAGGATAGGTAGAATTTGAGGCTGGAAAATGGCTCTTGTGGCCAAATCAGGGGGAGCTTTTGGGCTATATCTAGCATAGATGCATTGCAATATGAATCTGATACATGCTGAGATATATCTTTAAGATTCAAGGTTACAATCCCTCTGTTATTATAATTCTTGTTGGACTGTATCATGTAGCCATAAGGTTGTGATGCAAATATATAATCGAAGTTTGATTTTTAATGTTGGCTGCATGCTTTATATTTGCCCCATTTTTATTATTATTAAGAGTTACATATCTATAAAGATGTTGGCTATTAATATTCCCCAGACATCCATCTAACACCACTTGCAACACAAGTCTGATGTTGGCTTAGAATGGATTATAGGAAGAATTGTGTGCTAAACTCTATGTTTCTTATGTGCAGACCTGATTCATAGATAGTTTGTTCACTAAAGTTATTTGCCCTCCAACAAACAACATCACAAAAGACAATGTTGATCAGTAAGTGTTGCCCAAATGATTTCCAAGATTCATATTGAAGGCACAACAAAGAGTGTCATAATGGTCAAGCTCAATGTTGCCACAATAAATTATCATCAACATAGATAGTTGGGGTGTGAAGGTACTGTTATAATTCTGATCAATTATCATCTTTAATGTGACATACTCTGCCTCCTTTGAGTGTAGCATTGGACTTGGTACTTCATAGAAGCTTCCATAGATATGAAAAGTAGAAAATCCTCATATGAAAAACATATGTTAAGGACTGTAATATTTAATTATGCAACAAATAGCATGGCTATGTACCACAGTAAAAATGATAATCATTCATTGCACTTGTTGAATGTAGTGTATTTAGACGTACCCAAAGTATAGACTCACATGATTTTGCTGATGACCACTTTGATACAGTGTTTCCACTATATTATCCAATGCTCAATTTTGTGTGGATGTTGAATTGGTTAATGGGGCACTTGATACTATAAAGAATATAGTATTATTAGAAAGAAATGTGATTTTATAAGACAATTATAAATTTATTCAAGCTCAATGTTGCCACAATAAATTATCATCAACATAGATAGTTGGGGTGTGAAGGCACTGTTATAATTCTGATCAATTATCATCTTTAATGTGACAAACTCTGCCTCCTTTGAGTGTAGCATTGGACTTGGTACTTCATAGAAGCTTCCATAGATAGGGAACATGCCTACCACATAATAGTGGACAGTATAATGTCATGATTCACTACAGAATTGTTGATTGGGAATAATGAGGATTGTGTTAATAGTTCAGGTAGTGGGATATTAATGTTTACAACAAGGATGAATTCATTTGGGGATATTAATGATATCGAACTATCAGGTGATGTTGCATTCTTGTGCAGATGCAAAGCAGCTTATGCACCAACTAACCAACAACTGCCAGTCTTCTTAGTGATTAGGGATTGGTCACTTAGGTTCTTTTGTGCATGCCAACTTTTTTTTCTTAAGAGACATACCATAGTTCAACATATTCTTGTTTTTGTAGGGCACTATATATTATGTTTAGGTTGGTTCAATTATAAGATGTTTAATTATTTAATATAGATTTTTTGTTTGACAATTTTTTGATATGGAGTATGATTGGAACCAACATAAATTATGTATTTTGTTGCAAACAACCACTTGATTTATAGAGTCAAGCAGATTTGGAAATTCAGTTCAAAAATATTTTGATCATTAGTTGAATCCCTTCAATTAATTTGAGTGGAATATAAGGCATTGCATTCAATGCAATCGTCATATTTTTAACAACCTAATAATGAGATGTTTCCAACAAGGGAATGAGCTAGGACATGGATAGATTTGGAGAAATGTTATCAAACATAAGGAAACCGATTGCAGTATATGAAAAGTAGAAAATCCTCATATGCAAAATATATGTTAAGGACTGTAATATTTAATTATGCAACAAATAGCATGGCTATGTACCACAGTAAAAATGATAATCATTCACTACACTTGTTGAATGTAGTGTATTTAGACGCACCCAAAGTATAGACTCACATGATTTTGCTGATGACCACTTTGATATAGTGTTTCCACTATATTATCCAATGCTCAATTTTTTGTGGATGTTGAATTGGTTAATGGGGCACTTGATACTATAAAGAATATAGTATTATTAGAAAGAAATGTGATTTTATAAGACAATTATAAATTTATTCAAGCTCAATGTTGCCACAATAAATTATCATCAACATAGATAGTTGGGGTGTGAAGGCACTGTTATAATTCTGATCAATTATCATCTTTAATGTGACAAACTCTGCCTCCTTTGAGTGTAGCATTGGACTTGGTACTTCATAGAAGCTTCCATAGATAGGGAACATGCCTACCACATAATAGTGGACAGTATAATGTCATGATTCACTATAGAATTGTTGATCCTACATAGCTAAAGGATCATAGATTCTACAAACACCACCAAATAATGGTTGTCATTCAGCAATCAGGCCTATTTAGACTTCTTAAGACTATCCTCTCCTAAATATTTTGTCATGCAATATCAAAGGACCCTCCCAGACCTTAAACATAGTTTTAATGGCATGAAATACAATTCAACATATGATTCTTGAAAGGTTGTTGCAATCATTAACCATAGGAAACTCTAAAATGCACTATACACTCAACCTTGTCTATGACTGTAACAAGTCTGCCATACAGGACAGCGGCATAAAAAGGTCTCAAGCTTTCAGAGTTTTTATAAACCCTAGCTTAAAAAAGTGTCCATTCTGCACTAACTCTTTATTGAATTCTGGACTCATCTTTTTTTTGTTTTTTCACATCATAATTTCAAATTAGAGAATTTCATATTTAAATTTTCTGTGTCCATTTGTAACAACAGCCTTTAATGATTATTCCACGTGTATATATATGATTCTTCTTACAATCTTTACCCAAAAGCCATATTTGGTGGAAATTTGCTCATAATCTCTGCTCAATTTACATAAAAGATGGATGTTATGTATTAATATAAATGTTGTGTTATTGTATTTAATCGTATTTTTTCAGTCTAATCCTTGAGGGGGTATTACATAGGATGGTGGTGTTTGTGAGAAAGACACATGATATTTTGTCAAAATCCAGTGAGAAGAAATGGATCTAAAGGCATTTCATAAAGATATGACAACCTGCTATAAGTGTGAGAGTACCATACCATTTCAATTCAGTCAACAAACTCACTGACATATAGAGATATACTGATATATCGAGATATATGTGAAACACTTTAAAGATGTTATGTATCTTAATCATATACTCATATTCTTCATAAATTTCTAAGCCCAAATGAAATCAAGGGACTAAGCATCCTCTAATATTAAGCACTAATATGTGAATAACATTACATTTGTGGTAGACAAAGAGCACACTTTCATGGAGGTAGTGGAACCACTCACATTCTAGATATTGCAATTACCATATGAAATAAATGATAAACTAGTCTATGCAAATGCTAAGGCTGTGTTGGCTTTTCGCAAATATCAGAATGTCGAGAGATCTGATATTTAGTAGAGATAATTGAAGGATTTCTTGAAACATTAGTCATAATGTTAAGCAAAGAAGAGAAGAAACAATATAAATATAGGAAAATTAAGGAAAGAAGCACTAGATGAAGTTATGGTGAAGTTATAGAAGTAGAATAGAGAAGAAAGTATGTAATATATTATAGATGGATGATATATAGAAGAGAAATATAAGAAAGAATATTGATGTATAAATGAACTATGTAGCAGAGATATATATGATGAATATAATATATTGCATGATAATGAATGTATGATGTGCTATTATTTACTTGTGAATATATGTGTATTTTCAATTTTAATTGTTCTTTCCTACCACATCCTTTTGTAACTCACCACATAAGTTATTGTCTCCCTTTTATTGCTCATACTAAAGTATAAGAACTACACCAAAGTAACTTAGGAAAAAATCCTTTATCTATGCTCAATTTTTGCTAACAAGGTATGTCATGCTTGAGGAGCACTTCCAAGCCAATTACACCATTAAGGTTGTGCCCTACACAAATATTTCATCCTACTTATTAAACACGAATTATCCTTGAAACCCCCACTTGTCATTGCTACTTGTAGAATCCACCTTGCTTCTTCTAAATTGGACTTACATTACTATAAGAAGAGATGACCTTATTCCATTATGGATTACACTCCTAAAATGGTTTATTCTTCTTACCTTGAATCATGGAAGAATGCAATTTTTTGGTGGTGAAGATATTAGAAGCACTAAAGTCACATTCAAGAAGGGGAAAACTATGATGAGAATGACCCCATTTTGGATGGTAAACTAAAGGGAGTGGAGGGTAGAAAAATAATCTTAAGGTGAAGAGTAAAGTGAAAATGGAGGATGAAATTGATTTGGATGATGAGGTAAAGTGAAATATTTATGCCTTGCCCCTCTTATTTCACTGGCTGATCTTCCATGCCATTCTCTCTCTTTAGAGGTTGTTGCTTCAATTGTGAACTTGATTGCAAATAAAAATATTGATATGAACAAAGAGGTTATCATTCATCATACAATCCTTAAGTGGTTCTTCATTGAGACCAACAAAATGAAACTAAAAACTATCTAAATGGCTAAGAAACTTCCAAGGAAAAGGTGCTTGTCCCTATGAAAGAAGAACAACTTTTCTTCAAACATTGGGAGGTTATGGAATAAATTAGTGAATTGAAAATGGAAAACACTAAGAGTGGTGAATGAATTACATTTTTAGAGAAATATTTTATGGATCAAAGCTATTCTAAGGAGGGTAATTAAAGTTAGTAGAGCCCCCATAAAGAAAAATGCCAACAACATTAAAATGTTACAAGAGAGATTGAAATCTTACTCCATTCTTGATTAGATCAGACATAGCTTGAGAACTAGAGGACACAAAGTAAAGGTGATGAAGGGAGAATGATGACACAACCTTCATGGAAAGCATCTTAACTTTGTGTAAGATTGGAAAGTTGTTGTTTCTCTCTATCAACTGTAAAATTCCTTGGATTCTTGTATTCCTTTGATAGATTCCAATTGCATCCCCTTCTATGGCTTGCCAGTAGTTAATTTTGTAGATAATTAACTATCTCTTTTGTTCTATTCTCATCAATTTTACCATCAATTTTTTCATAATGTCACACTTGTGATTTCTATTAATAATGCTTAGTACCTATTCACTTTTTTTGTCTTCTATTAAAGGCTTTTGGTATTTCATGGTAATTAATCATTTCGGGTATTTATTTCATCTTTAAGTGTGGGGCTAATGAAGGGAAATGCATGTTAGTTTAAAGAAAGAAAATTAAGGTTGCAATATTAAATCTAGTGTAAATTAAGATATTATCACTCTTAAATTTCTACAAAGAATGCATGAAACTAAATAATTTTGAGATAGGTTTGAGATAGGAAATTTTACGTTGATCAAAAGAAATATATTAATCCTCCTACATAATTCTTGAATAAAAATATAAAATGGAAGGTTAAAGGGATACAAAAGGAATAATATTGGGAGAGGCACAAGTTTGGCATACCTTGTTTTCATCTATGATATCTTTGCAAGCTTTCTTCACGTAATCTTTGTTCCTCTTCTACTGAATTCTTTTGTTGACTCTTCCTTTTTCTTGTTTTTTTGTTTCCCATCTCCTTCTTTGTAAAATATCGCTTGAAAATTCCTCTAATCTTCTCCTCCAATAGAACAAAGCCTCTTTTGATCTTCAGATATTCTCCTCCAAAGCCTCTTCTAATCTTCAAATATTCTCCTCCAATAGAACAAAAATATTTTTCACAATTCTTCAATATTCTCCTCCAATAGAACAAAAATATTTTTCACAATTCTTCAGATATTCTCCTCCAAAGCTTTCCCTGTAAAACCAAAACATCTTTGACAATTTCTATGATTTTTTTCTTACTTATATAGAAAAAATTCACATACTTTCATAATAGAAACTTAAGAAAACAAAAAAACAATTGCAAATAATAAAAAATAAAAAATGCTAATATTAGGAAATCCAAAAATTAGCCATTTAAATGCGTTTTTTGGAGCCTTTGTTTGAAGGCTATCTTAGAGAAACGTTGGTGGAAAAATTTAGCGGAATGGAGAGGGGTTCATTCGAACCAACCCTTCTAATGAAGGGGGGGTCTAATGAACCCCCTTCGTTCGAACCCCCTTCATTAGAAGGGGGGTTCATTAGAACCCCCTTTTTCTCTTTCCCTCCACCATTTTCAAATTTTTATGTATGACTATCAAAGCCCAAAAGAGGTAATGGATTCAAACTTATAAACTAAGTTAGAAGTGGTGTTCTCAAACTGCTTCCAACAACTATAAATTTAATATATTTTGTTTTATT